>JAHIAM010005973.1:0-99331 GCA_021605205.1 Aegilops longissima
GCCCCGCAAAGAGGACGACGGCGCCGATGAAGCGAGAGGACACGATGCAAGGCTATTGTTCTGTCGCCGTGGATGAGAAACGTCCATCTCTAGAAGTGGACGACGCGGTCTTGGTAGGCACTCCGGCATGGTGGAGGACGGTGGCGATGGATGTGGTGGAGGACGGCGGCGATGGATGGGGTGGCGGACGGAGGCTGGTGTGGGGATGGGGTGTTCTAGCACGGACGGTGTATGAACGGGAAAATGGATGGAGAGGTACGGGGAACCATGTTTTTGGGACGCGCCTGTCTGAAATATGGGAAAGTTACGAACTTAACCCCCATTTAAAATTTGGACGTCTCGTCGGTTGGGGATAGGATGGTAATCTCGCATCTCGACAATATTTGCCTAGAGCGATTTCGGGCGAGGAGAAGGTGGTTGGCGCCCATGGTTGGCACCCACGGTGTATGAACGGGGCTGACAGGTAGGGAGGTTGTGTCACGTCCGAGTGAAGTTACAAACCTGCCCCTATTGAAAATATTTGCCTACATCGATTTTGGCCGAGTCGAGTTTGTTTTGCCGCCCACCGTGTATGAATGGGGAATGGAGGGAGAAACAGAGGTCTTTCGGACGAGCTTGAATCAAATGTGTTTTGCCGCCCATGTTTGACGACCATCGTGTCGGAAATGCTCAGAAGCGGTCGTGTCACGTCCAATTGAAGTTACTAACCTACCCCTATTTAGAGCAGTGGAAATCGGGCCGATGGATTGTCCGTGTAATGGGTAGACAGTAATTTCCATCTCCCAAACACTTGGCTTCGGGCAGCCGACGTGGGAGTGGACATTTTGCCGCTTCTTTCAAATTTTGGGACAATAAGCATCCACGCTACCACGGCAACTAAATTTGAATCCATTTTGTATTCCTATATGAATCTTTATAAATCATTCTATGTGTTTTATATATCTTCAAAAGGACGACAAAGATGTATTCCATTGTCATATATGAATATGGTTTATAAATGCCGATACTCAAATTCAGAAACTAGTATCCAGCTTTAAGGTGAATTTAATATTTGGAACACTTCATGTCCAACTCAAATGTCACACGCAGCATAATGTGTACTCCCATTTAGATATGTACACAAGCGATGTATCAAGATTCAAATACCGAGTCAATCAACCAAGAATGTACAGAACTAATGAGATATATAAACACTTATAGAGTATATGGATCAATAATATCAACTAACATACATAAGCCAGTCATTGTACTTTTTTGGCTACAACAACATCCTTTTTAGCCAGCATCTTGGCCCTTTCCGATGCGTGCCACTTATGGTCCATCTATACTACTACTATTGCTGAATGCACATTCAGCCCGATTGGCATATTTGTAGGTCCTGCACAGCAATCCAAATGAAATGTCTCGAGTCTTATCAATTAATACAGACTTGTGCTCAAATCAAATTACAAACCAAAAACAATTATTACATGATCTCTAAAACAAATGGTTTGATTGATTACATGAACAGAGAAACACAAAGGTTATTCAACTATGGAAAGAACATTTCACCTATGATTTACCAAGTAGGAATTTAATTTCTTTTTTCCTTCAGACCTTAATAATCTGGTCAGCCTCAGCTTGCTTCGCTTTTGAAATCCACCAAATATTTAATGGTTGTCTTGAGTATCGCTTGTGATTGTGCTGTTTGCTTCCTCAACATGTCAACTTCATCTCTAAGTGCGTAGCAGAATCTCTTTCTACCACTAGTTTAGCCTCTAGAGCATCAGCAGTTGGCAATTCATAATGCACGATTGGGCGGTGCCATCTTTGTGGGATGATGCAACGTCCATGGGGACCTCACTCTTTGATCTTGGGCTAACCTGTTTTGCCATTAAAGTTCGATTGATTCAGAAAAGTTGAAGTTAGCAAAACATCTCAACCGGGAGTTATAACAGCAAACCAGTTAAACAAACAAGGAATTAAAGAGTTTCAATTGATGTTGAAAAGTATTCCTCCATCCCATAGGTAAGACGCTTTTTAACACTATGCTAGTGTCAAAAACGCCCTATATTATGGACCGAGGAGAAGTTATTAACATCATTGTAATCCATCGTTGCAGCAGCAAAGCAGTTAAACAAGCAAGTAGATATTTAAGTTAAGGCAAACAGGTAATTATTAACAAGAAGTATCAAACACATAGATAGGCGCAGTCTACAATATGATTAATGTGCTGTGCCATTATGTAATCAAGAGCAAACTAAATTAAGCCAAGCAACGAATTGAACAATTTTGCAATAAGTGGCTAACTAAAATTCGAGAAGCTGTAACTGAACTTACGCTAGTTCTTTGTACAGGCACACTACAACTTCTTTTTCGCTTACAAGGTTGTACAAAGGAGTCCATGGCATCAATTGCTTGGATACGCAGTCCCAATACCTCTTTCTTCCCACACTGCATGGGTAAGTCCAATGGTTAATCTGGTCAGATGGTGCGTCCTTGATATGTTATATGAGGATGTGTGGTCAAACTAGTTGTAGCCAAACACATCACACTGGCTTTTACGGTATATTTCATGCGATTACTTTTGGCATATCGAGATCTAAGCAATCTACAATAGGATGAAAAGATCGCATCCTTCACATTATTGATTTAACTCAGTTCATAGAAACAAGCAATTCAACCATTCTGTGGGTAAATCAAAAGCGCCATCGAATATTTTTCACTATCCAATCATACACGCAAAAAGGGGCGACGCCACCATAGGGCTGGTATGGGCGGCCGCCTCGGTGGCTGGAAAGTGTGCACCTAGTTTGAGTCGTCCAGTTGGCCCACGCTAGTTTTGTTCGTCCCAACGCACGAAAGGTGCAATGTAAAAAATGAAGAAAATGTTTCAATTTTGATGGGCCAATAACATAAGTGCAAGGCAGGCCCTATAGCAGGCTCATGACCCAAACGAAGCGCCTCCCATATCGATCGACAAAGCAAGAAAATCCCAATTCATTCGCTCCAACCTCCACCGTTCGCTCCTAACCTAGCCGCCACCGACAGACCGACACAACACTTCCTCGCTACTCGTTGAGGGCGGTCGCCGGGCTTCAAGCTTAACGGAAGGACAAGAAGATGAAGATCCAACCCGGGTGTAGCTCATGGGAGGCAGCAGCGGCAAGACGGCATGGCATCGAGCTTGCACAAACGGACAATCGCAGCTTGCAAGAGTAGCATGAGCAACGAGCAGGTACATCACATCCCTGATTATATCTAATTCAACTCTTCAATTTCTGGCCAATAGTTAAACCTGACGGTGTTGTAAAACTGCTTGTATGTAGGGAATCTATGAGAAAATGAAACCAATTTCTACTTATTTTATAACTCCCCAATCAATACCGAATCGACTGAATCTGATGTATCTAATCAAGTTTCCGTGCAAACATACAAGCTCATGTTGTTCTTGAGCTCAAGTGTCTAATGAATGATCGCTAATGAAGGATTTGATGCAAACATTTTACATGCTCCCGGTGATGAACATATAGTGTCTAATGAGGGATCTAATGCAAGCATTTTGCAAGCTCATTGAAGGATTTAGTGTCTAATGATGATCTACTATGTTGAGAGAGACAGAGATTTGCGGGCATTGATGACAAGCAAATTATAGTGCATTCTCATAGCTTGAGGAAACGCCGAGGCCATCTACCGTAAAGTCCCCAGATCATGACAACATAGCATAAATACTTTTCTAATCTGTTGTTTGAAACTATTGGCATACTTGTGCAGGATAGATATATTGATATGCAGTTTATGACTGGTTATACGTGCAATTACACTTCGATATTTTTAGCCGAGAACTAATAATTCAAGCAGGCAGACCATGTTTGTAGTCCTTGTACACCATGTTGCATTTTGTGTTTTTGGTGCTTGCATCATTTAGTGTTTATAATCTGAACTACTTTGGATCATTAGCTGGTTTTCAAAGTGCATGTAGCATCACATTTCTCAAGTTATGTTGATTTCGGAGTGCAAGTGCCTTCAGATTTTTAAGTTAAATGTTCGCCGGTAACTTGAATTGTGGATCAGCCATCGCACACAAATCATACACGAATGCCAAGACGAATTAAATGAAATGCGTGGACTTACGCTAGCTCGTTGTGCAGTGCTCACCGCAGCTCTGCTTGTGCTTGGGATGTTCCATGTACAAGTCCATGTTACCACTTGTTTGGATGTGCAGGCCTTGTGCTCCTTGCATCCCCCTCTGCATTTTTGACACGGCTAATGGTTGATCAAATAAGAGGAATCGACCTTGATGTTGTACCGAGGACGGATACTTACAAGGTTATCTGGTGTGCGGGATGTGTACAGATCCCGTAGCTCCGCCATGCTTCGCTAGAAAATGGATTTGCTTGTTTCGATGATATCTCCGTAAGAAATAAGAGTTAAAGTCGAGTTGCATAGGCGTGTAAGCTAAGAGAGCAGTGAAAGGATATCCAAACATCGCTGGAACAGTGCACAAGGGAGTGATGTGTGGATACCTAGTTCGGGTTGGCGTTTGGGCATGCTCGCCTAGCTAGAGTGCGGTTCACTTCAGAGTTGTTGAGGGTGATGCGCTGGCGTTGGCTGGCCGCGCACGGATGCAGATCTTGAGTGGCAGCTGAGCGCCACGACAGGTGGACGAGACCGCTGGTGAAGCCCCAACGGCCTCGGGGCGGAGGTGCGACGATGTGCTCGGTGAAGTAGCCCCGTGAGCTGGGAGACGGCGTCGGTGAAGCGCACTGATGCGGTGGAACTCGGTGTCTGTGGAGGCACGCGTCGGTATGGGCGGCCGACGTTGTCGGTGGACCACCCGGTGCGGTGGACGAGGGAGTAGATGAGGTAGCTCTGGTGCGGTGGTGAAGCGCGACTGTCGTCTTCATCGTCGTCGTCCGGCACAGAGGTGGGGAACGGCGAGGAAAGAGACGAGACAAGGGGCGATTCGAGGGATGGCGACGAATTAGCGATTTGAGCAATCTGGCCGCGGAAGGGGACAGTGGAGAAGAGAAATTTTGCAGGGCTGGAATTGGGGCTGCCAGATATTTCAATCCGAAACGTGGAAGCGCAAAGTTATATTGTCATCGTCCTTTTTTTTGGGGGGAGGGGGTGGATGGCTGGGTGCTACGCGTCCGTCCGACACACGCGACCACCCCGACAGGACTATGCTTCGGTGCCTTAAGGCACCTGCCTTTCTGTCCATGACATGTGGGCCCAACAGGTGGCTGGCCCACATGTCAGTCGCCCAAGGGCAATTGCCTTTAAGGCACCGAAGCAGCGTCCACCCCGACATGACCCTGGTCTGCCTGGTGCGCCTACATTTGAGAATGCAAACGAATCTTCTTTCATTTGCAAACGAATCTGTATGTATTACCATGCCTGTGTTTTCCTTGCAATAATTAGTCATTCGAAACGAGATACTCCATCCGTTCACTTTTGTAAGTCTTTTCAGACAACTTAAAATGAACTATTTTGCACATTGTCTGAAATGTCTTCAAGGTCTTATAAAAGTGAATAGAGGGAGTACTATAAATTAATTAATGAGGAGTTATTTGAAAAAATTGAAACGGTACCCACGCTTAACGTGGATTAGAGTGTGTCACATGATTAGTTATTTGAATTAGAGTGTGTGTCAGAAGTTAGTTATTTGAATTAGAGTGTGTCACGTAGCGATCTACAATTCTAACGAGATTTAGATTTCACCGATCGACGCTACTTTTTAATACAAATTCATATGTATATGATGAACACCATGGTAGTGAGAAAACTTTTGGATGGATTCAAACATATGACCTACAAAATAGCACAACAAATTGAGCCAATGTCAACTTTTCAAACTTAGTATGGCACTTAATTCAAATAATTACCCGTATGCCTGGTCCTCGGTTCAAATCTTACAATGTACACCAAATTGAAACATCGATATTAAGTCTCGACTATGTACATTCAAATGTTGTTTTAGCCCCTCACAAGACAAACGCAACATACTTCCTGTATCGGTCAATCTTCCTCTCCTAACCACCTTAGCAAGCTATCGGTTTCCAACACACTTTCATTCTTTCTCTCCATGTTTCGATCTCTAAGTCTCTCAACTACACAACCCCTTTTTCCACTCATGTTACCAAATGTACTTACCTCACACACCCGCCATTGCACCCCATGCCGAGCTCTCTCTCTCCCCCCTCTCCCTCTCACCCTCTCGTGCTAAATACATGCATTGCCTATCTTGCCCCCCAACCTCTCGTGCGCACGAATGCACGTTGTATATCTAGGTCACTCCCTCGAGACTGTCTCACTCTTTCTTCCGCATGGCGGGCCACACTCGCTCAATCTAGCTCTGTTTATCTGAGTCTCGTTTAACCTCGTTTTCTTTCAAACACAAATGATATATCTCCCTGTTCGGGCCTCGATCGACACACTCTATACTCTCTCACGCAGATTGTCTATCTAGGTCAGTCCATCCAAGCCGCCACCACTCTTTCGACCTCATGGTGGGCCACGCTCACCCAATCTCTCTCTCTCTCTCTATCTCTATCTCTCTCTCTCCGTATATCTCGATTTACCTCGCTCTTTCTCGGACAAAAACGATATATCACCATGTTTGAGCCCAATTCGACCTATTCACATTGTATACTCTCTCACGCACATCGTCTATCTAGGTCACTCTCTCCAACCCGTCTCACTCTTTTGATCGCACGGCGACCCTATGTGATCGGTTGACCTTGCTTCCTCCCATGCACAAAATATATCTACACGTCTGTGATTGGATCATCTCTCAAGCTCTATCTTACAGCCCTCACCCTTACCAAAAGCTCAATCGGACAATATCTCTCCGGAGCATATATATTTGTTCAATGAATGTCGGACCACACTCACTTTGTCTCTATCTATATGTCTCTCGATTGACCTCGCTTTCATACCGTATCTTCCACGCTGAAGCTACTACCTCTCCATCCCTCACAAAGCTGGAGCTATTTACATTGCGAGGGGCACTCCAACCTTGGATTAATTTTTGTAGGCATTTATTCCGGTCGGTTTAGATTATATTTTAGTAGCATTCGGCCCACAACTACTCCAAACGCCGTTGCAACCCACGCAACTCCCCTAGTTGATTTCCTCTGCTCGCCATCGCTCTCTCGCACGCCCTTTCTCGCCTTCAACGTCGCACCATGGTATTATTGAAAAAACTATGTTGTTCTCTTTAACTATTATAAATAAGCTACAAAACTACACACCGATAGTCCAGTTGGAATGGAACAAATTTCGACCCACAAATTAAAGTGCTACAAACTACACACCAAGGGGCCCACATGTCATGAAACAAATTTGGACCCATATACAAATTAAAAAATAAAGGACGAGGATCGAACATGGGACCGGGCCTTCAAGCGGCACGTCAATAGGTAACATACGTAGAATAGCAATGTTTGTTGTACCCCCTTTGTTCACATAATGTTCTTATATTACCACGGCCTAATTAATGGATAACATGTAATATTATTTTTAGTACTATTCGCCTTCACTTACTGGTGGGTTCCATGTGTGCTCTCTCTCTCCTCCCCTTCTGCGTTTAGACGCATGGGCAAACAGGAAGAACTCACGGACGATGTTGCCATTGACCATATCTGGACGCGTACACAAGTCACGGCACCAGTTTCACGTACTAGCAGCACTAGTCAGTGTGTACGTGCAATGCACGCTAATTTGGAATTATATTAAGTGCATGCGGATATTAACTACTAGGATATTATTTGCGTGTTGTCATGTGATTAGCACTATTTTTGGCATGAAATTAACTGCACGCTAAACGTGTTGAGCGCTCGACATTGAAGCAGTCTAGGTCGTTGGATGACAAGGAATACATGTGGCTTGATGACGTTTTATATTTAATTTGATACGGCTCTAGAAGAACATTCAATCGATCAAACCATACATTTCGTTCAGTCTAAGTCCGACTTTAAATTATACGACGATCGATATAAAATAAACAGAAATGATAAATGTTCGGATTTTAATCATGGTAATCCAAACGTTTTTCATGGCAAATTTAGATTACGCGGCGGCGGCGGGGGCGTCTCGCGGTGGGAAGCGGCTCCTTTGCCGTGCTTCGTGTGTCGCCGGGCCATCGACCGACGGCGACGGCGGCGTCTTTGCGCCGTTGTTGGCGTACTCTCGACGCTGGCCTAGCTTCAAGGAAGGCCAAAATGTTCGACTTCGAGCGAGTCAATCTGGCGGGAGGAGGCGATCGCGCGCAGTGCAAGGAAGCGGTCGACGGTGGCCATCCATGCCATCGAGGGGGCACCGCACTGCACAGCAACAGCGCCGCTAACGGCGCGGCGGAGACATTCGTGTGCACGGCACCGCACGGGCGCAGTATGTCGCATCGCCAGCAAGCGCATGCGCTGGCAGGTGCACGGCACCGCACGGCGCGCGCGCTGCTGCACATCGCTGGTGCATGCGCTGGCAGGTGCACGGGCGCGTGAAAGTCGGTGGGGACCTCGTGGAACCCCGTGGCATCAAGCTCGGCGACAATGTGCGGCTCCCAGCCCATCAATGCCACGGGGATGGGCGCTGGCGCAGTCGGGCGACGGAGCCGAACGAAGCGGGACAAAGCGCGCGCCTTCCCGCAAGGCCGCTTGAAGCTCGCCCCAAAGCGCCTTATGTTCTTGAGACTCCGCCGGGTGTCTTCCTCATGAAATCGAACACTAAGTGCAGACCATCGTGATGCGGCATGGTGTACGCTTAGGTCAGGCTAGTTGGAGGTAGACGACAGGAGAATCGGAGAGGAAGAGAGAGGATTGTAGCGATACCGGTAGTGCGGGGTTGATTTTAAATGCGGCGCCGCGACATTAAAAGTCGGAGCAGTTGGCACAACGGTGGGCGGCGGAGCCTGGTCAAAAGGCTCACCTCCCGATGAGTCTGCACAGCGGTCTGCTCGCATGCCTCCCTGACAGCCGGCGCAGTGGTCTCGCTCGACGCCCCCGCCAACTCACACGCTTGCTGGGACGGCACCGCCAATGAGAAGCGGGACTGTGGTGGCACGAACGCCCACGGTTTCAATAGTGAAAGCGTCGCTTTAACGTGATGTGTCTTTGTTCCAAAATACCTTGGCTCTTCATTTGTGCAACTTGTCATAAGCAGCTTGTCTCGAATTGAAGTAAAAACTTACGAAGTAATATTTGTGCCATATCACGTGACCATGCTCAGTTTCAAGAATTTATGCTCACTTTTAGATTTTCTGAAATTTAAGATCCAGGATTCGAAACAATATCATAACCTGCGTCATGCAATAAATTTTCAAGCCGTACATCTGTCCTGTTGTATTTCTTAAGAAAGGATTTGGTCTGTAGCGACCTGACCCAAAATCGGTCAAGTCTCTGTGTCTGTACCATCCCAAGATCATGCTGGTACTCACAGTACATCGATGAAATAATCAAAGTTCAATCACACCTGAATTTATTACACGATTCTCATATAGAGTCTTTATTACAAGAGAGTAAATTGGGCCGAAGGCCAACTCATGAGAAATAAACTAGTAAAGCTGCGGAAGCGTAGACGAAAATAGCGAGTCCATCCGACTCCATAGGGCAATCGCCAAGTGCGGAGCGTAGCCTCACTCCTGATCGGAATAAATCTCTGCAATGTAAGACGTTGCAGCCGTGTAGGTCAGCTTTTTGAATAAAAATAATAAAATTTACTATCACTATATCAATTTTGGCTGTGGGGCTCTAAGTTTTATCATTTTGCGAAAAGCCAGTTTTTCCCTACTACAGTGGACTTGTTTGCAAATACTACAATATAGTTGGTAGTTATTGAGATGGTTCCGCCAACCAATGTCTCATTCCCAAATTATTAAGTCATAACCCCCTCAAATTAACTTATTAGTTTTAGTGTTGAGATTTCAATACTTCCAAGTTCCAGAGGCTCAAATTGTCCGTGAATCGGGACACGGCTAATCGATTAGATCTTTAACTCGCAGAGGTTTATGACTTTACCCGCAAGAATCATTCCTCCTTTTAAGTCTTCGTGACTTCATGGTGTTTGAAGACGGATGAATGAAACAGGTCTTCCAAAGAGTTCTTCTGCTACCGCCGTACCCATCCAATCCTACCGCTCTTCTACATCTCATAGTACCGCCCAGCCAGCGTCACAACTAGGGTTGACCCAGCCAGAGCCCATAATGGCTTGCGGCTGCATGTAAGCTTCCGTCAATGGGGCATCCATCCGCCTCTTCGTGGTTGGGTGAAGCTTTCTCAAGATGTCATGGCACTTCTCCATGCATCCCGCCAACCACCGGGTTCTCCAGTGGTGCCCACAACCGCCCTCCACCCAAAGAGTGAATTTCAAGTCCATCTTGATCATTGAAGTTCATGGGGTTGTCATCATCTTGACTCTCACATCTTGCTTATGAATTCACTCAACCAATCCCGTCTACGAGCATAGCAAAAGTAAACTACTTCGTCCCGGGCCATGGTAACAAGGGGAAATGGTTCATCCTACCACATGATACTACTCAAGATTATAACTTCAAAATTTCACCCACTGCATGCATGGTGGGTGGTATAATTCTAATGCAATAAAAATCATAGGTATTGAAAATAACATGATCAATGACTTGCCTTGCCGACGATCTTCGTAAGCTAAGGACTCAGAGTAGCAAGCTTCAGACTCGGAAACTCTACCGAGACAAACAATAATCACAATAAGCATATAGCATATGATCACTTAACACAATAGCATATTAACATAACACACCAAAGCAAACGAATCAAAACCCAAAAGAAAACTCGAAAAAAAATCCAACTCAAAGTTTTCCTACCTCAAGCAACAACTAAAAATAGTTTTATATAACAAAAAATTTCTTAACATAACCTAAGCATGAGTTTTTTTATTAACTTAACAGAAAAGAATGCATTAATCAACTAGGAGCAAAAAGAATCAATTTAAAAGCTATTATGAAACTCCTATTAGGCCTAATTCAATTTCTATTAAGAAAAATAAAATAAAAGTTTTATTTATTATAAATAAAAGTTCATGCTATAAAGTGACAGAAACTAACCTAGAATAATCAATCACATGTTAAAAATAAATTTATTTGCTAATTAAAATAATAGGAAAACAGTAGTTAATTAATTAATTAAGAATAACAAGATTCTGATTAAAACTAATTTTTATAAATCCTAAAATGCCCAAGTCAATTCCTATGGTTTGGCAATGTCAAAACAAAGTTGGGACAAAAGGAATCATATAAAATAATTTTCCTAACTCATGTTATAACAGATTTACTATTCTGACTAAAACTAAATTAAAGCAATTATAAATAATTTTAACATAGCTAATTATATTTTCTACAGAAAATATAAGAAATTTGAAAACCAACAAAAAAAGAATCACCTAAAAATATTAAGTAGAAATAAAGATATGAATTTCTCAAATCGGAAACTATTCTGTTAAAACAGAAAAACGAAAATAAAGAAAAACGGGCTAAATGGGCCTAACTAACGCACTGCGCGTAATATAACTAAAACGGCCCTAGGGTTTAAACGAATCGGGCCGGCTCTAATAATAAAACCTAACTTAAAATTAAACCGGACTAAACCGACCGAACCGGTTTTATAAAGAACATATTTCTTCTGGGGTTCTAATCTGACCGCTTGGGCTAGATCGGACGGGAGAGAAGCTCGCTGCTTACCGGAGTTCGGGCGGCGGCGGCTTGGGGCGAGTGTCCCGGACGCCTCCGGTGGTCGGGGAGGTCGGCGGGTGCTCCGCGGTGCGTGACGGGCTCGGGGTGGTCTGTGGAGTCGGTGGAGCTCGGGTGGGCTAGGGCGACGGCCGAGGTGAATGGCGGCGGTGGTAGGCTCGGGCCCGTGAGCGCGTGAGGAGAGAGGAGAGGGTCCGTGAGGGGCGAGGGGGAATGGGGTGCGGGGAGGGGTTTTATAGGGCGGGGTACTGCTGGACGAGGGGCAATCGGGGCGGATCAAATCCGGATCCTTCGGGATCCGGCGAAGGCGGCGCGCGAGGTGGCATGGGCGGGGTTGACGACGGGTGGGGTCCACCTGTCGGCGACGGCGGGAGCGGGCGCCGTCGGTTGACCGAGCCAAGCCGATTCGGGCGCAAGGCTAGGGCGCTGGCGCAGCTGGGCTGCCGGTCATTGGCTGGCTGGGCCGCTTCGGGCGCGCCTGGCTGGCCGTTCGATGGGCCGCCTGGGCTGTTGGCTGGGCCGGTTGGCCTGGCCGGCGCCCAGGGGTTTTCCCTTTTTTTATTTTAATTTTTTTGAAAATAAACACAGAGTTATAAAATATAAAATATAAATATTTTATATAGAACATATATATATCAAAATGACGAGGGGAATATTCCCTATCATTTGAACATTTTTCCAGGGGCAAAATCCAAAGTTTATAAAAAATCATTTTTTTCCAAATTCAAATAAAATTCAAATTTGAATTCAAAACTTTTGGCATTGTTTTCCTCTGATATTTTTGGAGTGTCATGTTTACTCCTCTCATACTTTTGCTCAAGTATTTATCACGCATAATTTTTTGAAATGATTCCCACTTGCCAAAGTTTGAATTCAAATTCCAAAGCTCAAAATCTTCTAAAACTCCAAATGGCACTCAAATTCAAACAGAATGCATAGATGCTTAGCTATAATTGTAAAACATTCCAAATAGGAAATTTGGGATGTTACATGGTCAAACATTTTGCTTAGTTAAACCTCCTTTCCGGTTTATAGGGCTCAATTCAAAAATCTCACCAACAAAGGTAGATGGTGAGTGGTGGAACAATTGTTGCAGTTTGCAAAACCACTCAATTAATGCGCTTGTTTTCCTCAAAAATTGTGTTTACGAATGCATTAGTTGCTATGTATGCATGCATAAAGTACATGCATTGGTCAATTTTCTCTTAATACTTGCATGTAATGATTTATTGCACCTTGAAATCTGAACATGTGATGGGGAACAACCAAATTGAGACTTATAAAATGGGAAAACTAAAATTTTGAGATAAGCCCTATAAACCAGAAAGGAGGGAGTAAAAGGATAATCCCTCCGTACCAGTGCATTTCCTGATATATTAACTCAAGTACTAGGCATGAACAAACGGTCCCAATTCTGTGCTCATCCTGGTGTAGTAGTAGTAGTAGTAGTACTAGGCAATGCAGTTGACGGGTGACCTTGACGAGCGGCGATCGAGGGAATTTAACCGTGCTCGGCACGGTAGGTAACGTTGTCTAGTTACTAAAGCATCCCTACGTTGTTCATCGGTAGTCATTATGGACCGGGGACATGAGGGGAAGTTCCTAGGGCTGGAATTCTGGCCGCCAGATATTTCGACTTGAAACGCTGAGGCTCGACTGGTTGGGGTTGCCTAATGTGCGTACCACGCACGCCACCGAAGGACACGAGCCCGTTTTTTTAGGATCAATACGAGCCAAGGTCTGGCTGGTACGCCGTTGGGTCCTACCATTTGAGAATACGAAAGGAACCTTTTAAATTGCCGAATGAATCTATGTGTATTACAATACCCGTATTTTCCTTGCAAATACTAATCTCAACGTGGTAATTGATTTATGACGAGTTGTTGAATTAGAGTGAATTTGTGATATAGTGATCTCAACGTGGATTTCACATTTCATGGTATCCCTAGTAATTTTTACAATGCAAATTCAAATTTAAAAGATGAACAATATGGAGGTGAGAAAACTTTGTATGTATCAAGCATATGACCACACACACACACACACGCACACACGCACGAACACAACAACAATCCAATAAGTATAGTGCATCTATTTTTCCAACCCATGCATGTATGACATGAGTTCAAAAATACTCCTTCTATTCCTAAATATTAGTCTTTTAGAGAGTTCAACAAGTGACTACATACGGAGCAAAATGAGTGAATCTAGACTCTAAAATATGTCTATATACATCCGTATGTGCCAGTCCATTTGAAGCCTCTAAAAGACTAATATTTAGGAACTAAGGAGTAAATGTAAGACATCCATGGTCCTCAGCTCAATATTTAAAATGAACATGAAACTGAAACATGAATATTAAGTCTAGTACTACAAGACATGCAAATGTTGTGTTTAGGCGGAGCTATGATTGTTGGGGTCAACCCTCGACCTTAGATAAAATTGTGGAGCTCTTTTTAGGGTTGTTTAGATTATATTTGTCCCCACCTCCCAACCTCCGATTGGTTGTGCACCCCCACCCCTCCTCCCGGGAGAATATCATGTGCCCCCATACCTTAGATGCTATATGCCGATACGAGTTGCTTGGAGCTTGTAGATATGAGATATAGCAGCTCACATGATGTGTCTTAATTTTTTTGCAGGAAACCTTGATGAGTTTGAGAATTGCACACCATTTGTACAAAAACTACTTAGATGCCCTTTGATCCCATATCCAACGACCTCGAAGCTCATATCACCGTAGCATCTAAGGTGAAGGAGGACATCATATTCTCCTGTATGTAAGAATATCATGTGCTACCACACCTTAGATGCTTTGGTGATACAAGCTCTTCGGAGGCGTTGGATTTGTGACCCAACACCTCCTCGGTGGTTCGAATGATTTTTGCGTAAAAGCCCCAAAAGAGTTCGCCACCGCCATAAGCACAAAGATCGCTCAGATGCCATTGATCTCAGATCAAACGACCTCCAAGCTCAGATCACCGTAGCATCCAAGTTGCGATAGCACCTTATGTTTTCTCGCACGGGAGAGTATGAGGAGCTCCCACACCGTAGATTCTATGGTGATACGAGTTCACTGAGATCTAATGGCCCACAATAGGAGGTTTGAATGTTTTTGCAATATACGGCTGATAGAGTTTGGGAAATGCGCAGAAAGTACAAGTACTATGCATGTGCCATCTGATCACTCATCATACGACCTAGATGCTCATAGCACCGCAGCGGGTAATTAAGCTATGGGGAGCACCTAATATGAGCATCGGGGAGCCATTGGATCAAAGATGCCACGGCACACACGAGGCCTGAATGTTTTATTTGCAAAAAAAACTTTGGAGAGTTTGGAAATTGTGCATAATTACAAACACTACTCCCAAGCCATTGGATCTCACTTCCAACGTGTAAAACTTGTATCACCATAGTATCTAAGCTATGGGTGGATGTGATATTCTATGTCGCTGTCATTTTTGTTCAGAACTTGCAAAATACGTAACTCATGCCGTTATTTGTCTAACCGCGCAAAGTTTTTGTTCAAAAAACCATCCTACACTGAAATATCGGAACAACACACGGGGGTCCCACTTGTCATTAATCAAATTTGGACCTAAAACTAACAAATCTGAAAGACGAGATTCGAACTGGCAACCTGGACTACAAAGCGTAAGTCGATAGCCTGAAAAAACGAACGGTTGTTGGCTTTGTCCCATAACTTGATTTTATACAGTACTTGTGTTGACTAGAGTAGAGGGAGTGCCTCGTCAACACGTGCATGACCGTTGTCTCACTTACGGGTGGGTCCCAGGTCTGCGATCTCAATCTCTCTTCTATCCATCGTCTAACCTTTGCACGGGCACACACGAAGAGCGGCGCTAGCTTGCCGTGGTGTTATTACAACTAAAAAAAGCTTGGAAAACAGAAGAATCTCCTAGAACAAGAGAAGTCGTGGCTGGTCGAGACGGAGCTAACCGTGCCACGTTTGCATGATGAAGCTGTGTGGCTAGTGGGGTGTTTTCGACCGACTGGCTGGGTCCTGAGGTCGAACCATAGGTACTACGCCCGATACAGATATTTTACATGCACATTTTTCCTCCGTGTCGAGACGTGGCACACCCTACCGCTGCTGTTTCGGTCCTCCCGGGTGGTGCACGACATATTCTTCCCGACGTGGGGACGCCCTACCGCTGCGTTTTCGGGTCCTCCTCGGTCGAAGCGCCAAGCAAGTAAATGAGTCATAAAATCACGAAAGACCACCTTTCCCGCCGAGTACATTAGTGAAGCACGGTGGCTAGCTAGTTGGGCTAGTTCGACCGATTAGCTAGGCCGCCGCCACATTTGTTTTTTCACCCCTTTTTTATCTACTTGCCGGCAGGTAAATTTAAATATCCACCGTGGCGTTGCTCTGGTGTTTGGGTGCGGCAGGATTTTTAATTTTTTGATTGACGGAGCAGGCGCGGCAGGATTTTTAATTTTTGATTGACGGGAGCAGCGGTAGCAATTAGTCACGATGACTCGCCTGTAAAACCCACCGCTCCTCGATGTGAGAAGTCGCCGATCGGTGTTTTACCGTGGTGAAAACCAAAGATTCCCGCTCCTCGGCTGGCTCCTCCGCCTTCCCGAGATTGCATTGCCTTTCAGCCGCTTTCGCCCCTTTGCTTCCTCTCCCATTGCTTCTACCGTGCCATGGCGGTGCAGCAGATCACGGAGTCCGAGGTGAGGCGCTTAACACAGAGCTCCATGCCAAGGATGCGGAGCTCGGGGCCAGGACGGAGCTCCGTGAGCTCAAGGAGGAGAGGAGTGCCATGCTCCTCCATTATGTGCGGAGTTCACGGAGCTTCAAAAGCGGCGGCGCCCACCACAAAGATGCTCGAGGCGTCGGCGGCGTTGCTGCGTAAAGCGGAGATATGATAGGCCGTCGGGAGCCGGTTGAGCGCGAAAGGGCCGATCGTGACGAGGTCCAGATCGCCTCAGCCACTTGGTTGCCACGCACTGTTGCGGCTGCGCGATGCCTACCGTCGTGCCGGTAGCGACGATGATGCCCGTCGGGTTAAACCTGCTCGACCACCCGGTCGACTTCAACGAGCTGCGGCTTCCTGACCTAGTCTCCTTCTTCACCTATATATCCGAGGAGCTGAGCCGTCTCCCCGCGATGGTGGGGGCTGAGCTAGACAAGGAGGGGTTGCCCGCTACCGTCGCCATTGCCGGGCGAATCCTTTCAGGGCTCCGCCACCGAATCCATTCATGCCATTGACGCCGTCTTGATTTAGCTGGCTCCGTCGACCGGGAGCGGGCTCTGCGAGCGGTTGCACCCTGCATCACCAACGTCGTGCGCCTCGAGAAGCAGAGGGACTTCAGTGGTGTTTAGGCGCCCTCTGCATGGGCATGTCCATGTCTCGGCGCAACATGACCATTGGATCAAACTCAGACGGTGCAGATCAGTCACTATAGCACAAAGCGTGTGGGTGTGTTTGGTTGCATTCTCATCTCAATATATTTGTTTCCTCTTCGTGTATTTTTGTCAACCTACTAGTGTGGACTCATGCACCCTTCATGCACTCTGCCAAACACCCAAAAGTGGGTCAAGAAGGGAACTTTGCTCCCATCCCTGCACCCTTCATACACCCCTGCCTAACACTATAGGATGTGCTTCATATGGTTCATGTTTCGTGGAGTATCAGTAGCACCGCACTCTCCGCAGGCGCTGTGGACCTAGTTCTGTTAACATTGATCTCACTGCTCATTCTCGACGGACAATGAAAAAGCGGTACTATGTTACATATAGGAGTAGTTGACATGCGCACAACATCATTTGTTATCGTCATATCTTACTACACTAGCAACAAGATTGTGTAGTACTGACGCATGAACCACCGCACATGCCTAGTAGTAGGAGCACTGTGTATGTTCAAGTGGCTGCGTGTTTTGCACTCCTCCGTCGCAAGAGTGGAAACGCTTGTTGTAATCATTTTTTTCTTCAAAATAAAAGAAGTGGACACGCTCTACCGTGCGGATCCTCCTCCAGCCATGCACTAAATTACTCACTTTACCGACGCAGGGACAGCCAAGACTGGGTCCACCAGCCATGCACTAAATTACTCCGTAGTAGAGTGACGGTAGACTACCCCGATCGAACCGCCGCAGAATGCCCAATGAGCCGTCAAATCACAAAACCCCTCCTTTCCAAAGAAGAAGTTGGACGGACGAAGCAACCATCATTTCACTCTTCTCTCTCAGCTTCCTCTCTTGAAGAAAACCCCACTCGCTTCGCTTCTCCCTCATCTCGCTCCTCCTTTCACTCTTCTCTCTCAGCTTCCTCTCTTGGATGGACGCCGAGCACCGGCCGACGTGATGTCTATGGCTCGCCAAAACCGTCGAGGCTCATGGTACGAAGAAGCACAAGCACCCCGCCGAGACTACATGCAGACAAGCTCAAAGCCATCGCCTGTCCAAGCCCCTCTCCGGATCCCTCATTAAGAAAGTCCAGGTAATGTCTCTTGTTGACGATCTTTTTCTCGATCTTGATCGTGTTTTTTCATCTAACACGCAGTACTAGTATTGGTAGTACAACTTTCTGGGTGATCGTGCAAGTGATTTTAGTGTGCCAAATGATGGTTCTAAATTCCTCTTTTGACCAAAACATGCGAGAGGTTGACACTGATTTCTTATAGATTACTTTCAACTATTTCCATCTGTCCCAAATTTCTTGTCTTAGATTTGTCTAGATACGGATGTATCTAATACTAAATGTGACTTGATACATCCGTATCTAGACAAATCTAAGACAAGAATTTTGGGACGGAGGAGTACTTTATGAACATCAATGCTACCTTTTAAGAGGGTATATTTGCCTCAAGAACTTGTGTTATGGATATTGCATGTAATCCTCCGCTCTCATGCCTTTGAAGACATGTTCTAGTGTCTTTGTTCACTCATTTCGTGCGATATGTAGTCATATATGGAGTATAATATCGAAAATCATCTTATATTTCTGAACGGAGGTAGTAATGAAATATGGTTTCTGTTTGAATTAGAACCAGGTCCGCGGTGGAGATGAAGTTCTCAAAGTCATGTCGTGTGAACTGGAAGACCTGATGATGAGTTCTACTGCTGAACTATCCAGCTGATGTGTCCTTGTCGCCACGTGTCCTGAACTATTGTTTTCCTGTAGCATTGTTGTCAGGCGTGTTCTCAAGGATGTACTTGACCATAACAATTTCCTGGCTGTGCCTTAGATCACGAAGGGTGTGGTTCTTGTAAAGCTTCCCAACAAATCTGATGCGGCTTGTCTTCATCATCATGTTTATGAGTGGAAAGACCACTCTGTTAGGTTCTCCAAGGTTGACAAATTGGTGATGGTGCATGTAGACATCTCACACGAAGTCCATGGCCTAGTCAGTTATGCGGGGTTCATCCCGTAGGTCGGTGGCAAGAAATAGTCTGCAGAGTTTAGTTAGTGCAACTTTGCTTGTCTGTAGTAAGTACTATTGTTCAATACTTGATTTGTGTTTGTGAACCCTATATTGTTTATTAGTACTGCTGCTTTTGGTGTGTGGTCAGTCCTAAGAATGGTCTATGCTAATGTTTGTCCACTCAATTCAGTCTGTACATTTTGAAGTATCCAGATCATATTTTTTGTGAGGACGGTTTATCAATTATGGTTACACTCCAATATATGTATGCATTGCAGGGTTTATCGCACCCACCAGGATTTCCAGTCCCATGGATGTTCGTCCATACGATTTGTCACGAACTTTGACTGTCCCGCTAGGGAGTAGGCGGGGCCCCGCATGCCACGCAGTAGTTGGACGATCAATCTTCGCTTAGTACTTCAACATAGTGATTTCTGGTAAGGATTCACTCGTGTCACATCAAGTAAATCTTATTGATTTACTGTCTAAATCTTATTGATTTAATGTCATGTTTTCTTTCTTTTCCTGCAATTTTACGATGCAGGTTTTGCCATGTGACATTCATCACAGAATAAACCGCTTGGTTTGCTCTCACGATGGCTATTTTTGCAGGTTTCACTTCTTATGTCGTGTCAAGCTTGAAGGCACCGCCCATCACTTGTATTCTTGGGAAAAATTGATCAGATGTTGTCCGAGTACAAGCTGAATCCCTATGATGAACTGCAGTTTGGTTTAACAAAACGCCACAATTAGTCCTTCTCGCTTAAAAGAAATGAAGAAAAAACTGGATCCGGTCACGGATCTTAGTCAAGTTAGAAAGCTGATCATAGCAGACCGGACACGATCGCCGCTGTCTCACACAGATCGAGCATCGGCAGTTGCTCTAGCACCGACAATGGCAGCTCTCGTCTCGATCCGGTGAGGATTGGGCACCGACCGCGTCAGTGGATCAGTCTGATGTATCGGAGGATCGGGCATCGACACCGGCACCAGCTCTACAAGGAGCACCATCTCCGAAGGCAGCAGCGGCTTCGGCACCTGCACCAACACTTGCACTTGCATTTGGTCCGGCCCGTGCAGTTGCACCGGCAACAGACTGGGCTGCAGTTCGCACTTCATATACCGAAGTCCTTACAAAAACCGATATGTCCACCTTCTTGGTAAGCATTGGCCGCCCAAGTGCTTCGTTCTTTTTTCTTTCCATGTTGTTTCACATGATTCACTGTGTTGATCTAACTGTTTGGGTATGTCTTCTTGTTTTCAAACAGAGAATTCCTAGAGCAACGAGGGAGTCGTTCAACTATCCGGCATCATGCCAAGTTTCTCTTACCATGCGCAGCCTTGGTGTGAATGAACCTGCTCAATATACTGTAAGTACAAAGGATGGTCGCATGATGATTGATGCTAAAGGATGGTCAAGGTTCAAATCTAAATCATATCTTGCGGTAGGGGATGATGTCAAAATCGAACTTTCTCGGCAAGGAGAGCTGGTCCAAATCAACTTTGAAATTCTTCAGTAGCAGCACGAATCGCCGAACTGATCTATCCTCCGAGAGATTTTGATGTAATAATCTAGCATGGTGAAACAAGTGTCCTGTGTGTATAAGTAGTACGACAAGATTATTTATCACATGGTATATCGTTGATAGAATTGCAACTCGATTGCTGGTTAGAACCGTCATTCGATTTCATTCCAAGAGTTGCCGTGCTTTATTCAATTTTGTGTATTCGCCTTATGACAAAGATCTAAAACCAGTGTTGTACCGATCGCTTGCAATATGAAAAGCGCCGAGGTAGAACACATGGGCCCCCAAACATGCAGGGTCGGCTCATGGACCAAAGTCCGTAACCGTGAGCCTATCTCGAGTATTATATTCTCACTGAACCCCCATAAAAAAGCTGAACCCCATAATGCCCGTATGCTGCGTAGGGAGTATATTTCTCGGCAAGGTGAGCCTGTGATATAAAAGATTTGTATATTTCTTTACAGAGGGAGTATCTCTCTGTCAAAAAATATATTTATGTGTAACTAGTTACTCATGTCTTTCTACTTCCTTTCGCTGATATGTGGGGCAACCGGCAATGGGGTCCACGTGCCATATGCACAAATTAGAGTGCACAAATTCACAGTAAACACACCCCGATCGTAGCGCCGGAGCAATGCCCAATGAGCCGTCAAATCACAACCCCCCCTTTCCAGCTTTCGCAGTAAGCTGGACGGACGAAGCGGCAATATTTCACTGGGCCTGAAACCCCTTCTCCCTCGTCTGCTTGTTCAGAGAAAACCCTCGCTCGGCGATTGCATAGGGTTTTCTCATGGAGAACCAGGTATGAATTCTTCATCCATCCCCGATAAATCCAAGTCCCTTGGTCGCAGGTAATCCTAGGATGGCAGCCGCCGCCGTTGATGCATTTTTCTTCGTACTGAATCTAGTGTGTTTCAGTTGTAGTGCCCAAAGTGCGAGTACCCTACAGATTTCTGCGCCCTCGGCGAGACGCCACACTTGTTCCTTCTCATCCTACCACAGCATTTTGAAACGCGCACAGTATGTTCCTAGAATCCTCTTCTCTATCCAGGAGGGTGGGGTTTTTTTGAACATGCTATGTTGTCATATTATTTTTCCTGCAGTGTATTATTTGCTCTCCCAAAACACATGTACTCAAGATGCTCGGCCTTGCCATAACTGAATACACTAGTTTAATGGTCACAGTGAAGACAAGCCATGGGTATTACTTCCGAGTTGGGTTCATGAATCAAGAAGATCGCTGCTTTTTTTATGGCCGAACTTGGATAAACTTTCTCAAGTGTAACGGACTGAAAGTTGGCGCATGAATGTTGATAGAAATAGCAGAACTTGCTCTCATCTTCACTGCGATCTTCCACCCCGACGTCGTTCCAATTGTTCATCCATGTTAGTTTTGTACCTGGTTCTTGCTTGTTGCCTCGATTACTTCTTAATCCACCTATTCTATCTAACTAATCACAATTTAACTTTAGAAGTAGCAACGAATCTCTCACGAAGATGCTACTTTAACTAATATTTTCTTATAATTGGTGGCACGTGTAGGTTTTTTCGAGTTAAGCGATGCGCGCTCGCTTGTTACTCTCGTAATAACTCAGCTATTACTAATGGCCTTCAAGTTGATGGATCGACATCCACAAGTTCCTACACTTTAGTGATCGCCTTGAGGTCCTTGTGGGGCGTTTCAATGGTGGAAGGCCACGGGATATGTGTGCATCGCTGCACTCGCTGAACAGGTCCAACTGTGTCAAGAAACTTATGGTATGAGTTGTTTTCGTTATATATGTTGTTCATAAACTATTGCTTATACACAGTTTTACTGCTGTGATCTTCTTGAAACAGAACTGCCGAAGTTCTATTGTTCCTATACGATGCTCGACCATGGTCGGGTCGACTTGGCGCTTGGTCACAACATGATGTTTATGTCGACCTACTCAATTCCCCTTGGAGGTGAAAAGATACTTATTCGTGGGTTGTCTCAGATAATGAAGGCCCGTCCATCTTGGAGAATAGGACAGAAGATTATGTTCATGCTTTTCCATGGCTCTAAAGCGAATATCCTGTTTATTGACCACGTTGTGAGATGAAGCCGCTTTCAGAAGGTTGTGGATGCGCGGGGTGGCGCCTGGGCCTTGGAGGCCTCACCCTTGGTTAAATATAGGCAAAGTAGCACTCTTCGAGGCGTGCTTTGTACGGTTGAACCTGTATAAGTACTCATACTGCTTTCATCTTTGGCTGTTAAGTGCCCCTGCTGGTTTCAGTTAAGGTTGTTAAGTACTCCTGCTGCTTTTACTGTCTGTCGTGTTTCTTCAGTCCTATCTTCCTCCACCGCCTAAAACTAAACCAGCGCCAAGCCGCTTCGCCTCGCGCCCCACGGCTGGTTGCGCCAACAAGACGATCGCTGCCCCACCGTCTCCTAAATCGTTAACGCCGACGTCCTCCGCGCACTTTGGTTTGCTCGCCGCGGCATCGCCCTCTCGTGTTGTCAACATGGTCAACAAACAACGGGAATCAGCAGAAGTACGTGGAGAGGATGACCGTAGGGGCCCACCATGTCAGCGTATGGAAAAATAAAATGCTTCATCCTAGTGTTTTCCTGACATCTGGGATCCACGACATTGCGAGCGTATATAGTCAATAGACAAGAGAACAGCACAAGATCGGCCGACACGGGACGAGCTACTCGAGCAGTATTTTTTGTTTGGTATTGTTGAGACGAGCAGGGTTTGAACTGGTCTGTGGCCCGCCTAGCCCAGCTTATATTTTATGTTCACCATGTGACCAGCCCAGCTATTTTTCTTTGTGAAAATGAGCCCAGTTTATTTTTTCTCAAGAATACCCAATCCAGCCTACTTATTTTTCTACGCCTCGATGGTTGCAACTCTTTCAAGATGCCCGCAAATCTTGAAAGTAATATGAAATGGGTTGTAAATATAAAACCGATGACAAATTGGCAATTACTTTATAATTTCTGATTTTTTCACATTTTCAGATTCCTATTTCATCGGGCATTAACCTAATTCAAATATATCTTCAAAGTACATTAAATCTGGCTCGACATTTCGGTATTAAAAATAGTTTGGAACCCACAGAAATATGCGAAATTGGCCCTGGCCAACCAAAAAAACGAATGCAATAAATTGCATAAGAAGTTGCCATGAGCTATATATAAATTATTAAAAAAAGAGAGTGGTCTGACTTGTGGGCCTGTTTAGTTGACGCGTATGCAAGATTTTTTTAGTTATTATATACTACGTCAACAAATGATTCTAGCAGAAGTAACCATTGGATGTCAATCCAACAGCCGTCGTGTTTCTTCAATCTCTGATCTTCTTGCTCCAGCCGCCAAAGCAGCGCCAAGGGACCGCCGCCTGCCCGCCTCCCATGGCCGGTCAGGTTGCCACGCAGGCCTCAGCGCCCCCTACTACTCCCACCGCTGGCCAGGGCATCCCTCTACATACCCACACCCCCTGTTATTTTGCGGCGATGGCAGCATCACACCACAGCCGAACCGGTGAACCCTCGTACTCCTCTCCCCGCAGGCTTCCACTGCCGCATCTTCCCTGGCTCTGCGTCGTCCCCTTCCTAGGCCTCGTCGTCGTCCACCGCCGTGGTGCTCTTGGCGCGGCGTGGTCAATGTGTTCAACGACCGACTTCCATCGGAAGAGTAATGTACGTGGAGAGGCTGACAGCTGGGTCCACGGCAGCCGCAAGGAAGTGCCTCCTTATTATGCGTAAAATAATTATTCCTCCACCGACAGTTTGGGACCCACCGGACGGGCCACCAGATATTCATGAAAAATATGTTTCCCCCTGACTGCTGGGACCCACAGGTCGGGCCACCGTATTTCGCGAAAAAAGCGTTCCCCCTGCTGTCAGCTCGGACCCACGAGAAGTGCCTCCTTATTACGCACAAAAAAATGAATACCCCCTGCTAGATGGGACCAACCTTGTTGGGAGGCTGACTTGTGGGCCTACTAAGTTGACTGGACGGAGGCCTTTGTCAACTTTAGTCAATATATGAACGATTCTAGCTCTAGTGACCGTATGATGTCCATCCAACGGCCGTAGTGCTTCTTCAACCTCTGGTCTTCTTGCTCCAGCCGCCCAAAGTAGCGCTGGTCGTGCTACCTGCTCCTACCGCCCGTGGCCGGCTGTGATGCCGTGGAGGCCTCACCGCCCCCTACTACTCCCACCGCTGGCCAGGCCATCCCTCTATGCACCCACACCCCCTGTTATTCTGCGGCGACGGCAGCCTCACACCGCAACCGAACGAGTGAACCCTCATACTCCTCTACGCGTGGGTATCCACTGCCGCGTCTTCCCCGGCTCCCCGTCGTCCCCTTTCCAGGCCTCGCCGTCGTCCACCGCCTGGTGCTCTCGGCGCGGCATGGTCAAGGTGGTCAAGGAATGGCTTCCATAGGACATGGGCTGTACGTGGAGAGGCTGACAGTTGGGTCCACGGCCGCGGCAAGGAAGTGCCTACTTATTACGCGCAATTATTCCTCCACCTGACAGCGGGGACCCACCGGACGGGCCACCGTATTTCATGAAAAAAATGTTTCCCCCTGTCTGTTGGGACCCACCAGCTACATCTTCGCACGCAAGGAAGTGCGTCCGAAAAAAACGATTCACCCCCCTGACTACTGGGACCCACCAGCTACATCTTCGCATGCAAGGAAGTGCGTCCGGGCAAAACAAAAATCAAAAACGATTCGCCCCACTGACTGCTGGGACCCACCAGCTACATCTTCGCACGCAAGGAAGTGCGTCCGGGCAAAAAAAACCAAAACGATTCGCCCCCCTGGCTGCTGGGACCCACCAGCTACATCTTCGCATGCAAGGAAGTGCCTGACAGTCGGGACCCACCTGGTCGAGGCGTACGTAGCGTTGTCATTCTGGTCGCGAACGTGTACGTACATACTGGTCGTTGTAGAGGCGCGCACGTGTCGTAGTAGAGGCGCACACGTAGCATGTACACGTACGTACAGCGGCCAGGGTGCAAGAAAGAAAATACGGCCACGTATGTGTACATACGGGCGGGTTCTCGAACGCCTACTCACGCATACGTACGGCGAGGGCACGTGTACATGGCTGGGTCGGAACAGAGAAACAGAGTCGTCATCGTGTTCAAGGGGAGCCAAACCGGCTGGGTCGGAACGGAATGCATGGTCGTGTTCATCGGGAGGGCTTGGACGGAACATGCGATGGAAACGAGGCCTGGCGTACCGCACAACGGAGGAAACGACCTTGTGTTCGACCGTGCACGTTCAAAACGGGATCCTGTTCATCGGGAGGGGTCTGGCGTACCGCAAAACGGAGGAAACGGACCTCCAACGGTCGAAACGGGGGTCATGTTGATCGGGAGGGGTGTGGCGTACCGCAAAACGAAGGAAACGGACCTCCTACGGTTGAAACGGGGTGCATTGATCGGGAGGGTGTGGCGCATCGCAAAACGGATTTAAACGGACTTGTGTTGGAGTGCTACGGTCAAACGGGGGTCCTGTTCATCGGGAGGGGTGTGGCGTACCGCAAAACGGGACTCCACGGGATACTGTTCATCTCCACCGTCGACCTCCTCCAGCCTCCACGGGCTACCGTCGACCTCCTTGAGCCTCCACGGGCTCCTTTTCATCCAGCATCCACCGCGTGCTACCCTTCCACCTTCTACTGTTCATCCAGCCCTCCACACCACGGGGTCCTGTTCAACCACCCCTCCACGGCCACCCCTCCACCGTCTACTGTTCATACAGCCCTCCACACCACGGATTCCTGTTCATCCAGAGGCAACGCCACCGCTCACTGTTCATCCAAACCCCCCCGCAACACTCACTGTTCATCCCAGAGGCAGCATCGATCGGCTTGATTAGCAGCGAGAGCGAAGAATCGCCGATCGGCTTCGATTTAAAGCCATCGATCGATCGCTCGGGTTCGACGCAGTAGTAACTGCGGTCTGTCGCCGGGTTCGATTAGAGCCCAACGCCTCGCTCGGGTTCGATTAGAGCTAACGCCTACACACACGCAGCAGCGTCGTGTATGAGAGAAACGCACATCGCTTGGCCCTCGACCTCCGCCGTAACGGCAACTCCCGAAATTTTCCTACCCTCGCTTCTAACACAGTTTTTCCGTCATGGACGGCCCAAAGAATGTCATGCAGCTGCATCTCCGCCCGCCAGACGAAAAGCCCATTTTCTGTCATGATTTTTGTCATAGAAGTAGGAGCCCACCACATCTATGATGATACCGGGTTCTGTCACGATTATCGTCATAGAAGTGTCATATGTATGACAGAAAAAAAATTCGTTCGGCCCAAAATGTCACAGATGTGTCTTTTTTTTGTAGTGCATATAACATATCAAGGACGCACCATCTTACAAGATTAACCATTCGATTTACCAATGCAGTGTGGAAAGAAAGAAGTATTGGGACTGCGTATCCAAGCAATTGATGCCATGGACTCCTTCGTAGAACCTTGTAAGAGAAAAAGAAGTTGTAGTGTGCCTATACAAAGAGCTAGCGTAAGTTCAGTTACCTGCTTCTCGGAATTATAGTTAGCCACTTATTGCAAAATTGTTCAATTACATTGCTTGGCTCAGTTTAGTTTGCTACTGATTACATAATGCCATAGCATGTTAATCCTATTATAGACTGCGCCTCTCTATGTGTTTGATACTTACTGTTAAGAATTACATGTTTGACTGAACTTAAATAGCTACTTAAGCACGTAGATAGCTGGTCATATGTGCTTACAGGGTGCAGCAGAATTCACGCGTAATTTATGTTCTGATACCCGGTTTGTTTAAATGGTTTGTTGTTATCACTTGTAGCACTAGTAATGTTTCCATGTTCATAGATAGACAACTGTCAGGTTTATATGAGGGACACCGTCTTTTTAAGTTATATCTGTTTTGGAATCATTTTGCTTACATCAAAGAAATTTACAGATGTCTGTGTTGCTGGTAAACGGTACCGACTTGTTACTTTAATACATTGCCAAGAAGTTGTTAGTTTTACTAGTTCATGTGTAATTAAATATGTTGCCATAACTGGTTAGTTTTACTAGTTCATATTAGTTTCTTATGGCTCTTGCAAAACTTTATTTATTGATTGCTAACATTCAAGTTTGCAGGATCCAACTGAAACTCCGTTGGCACAACAGGTATGTTTTCATAAACTTCCTTGTTTACCTGGTTTGCTGATGCAACTTGTTGCTGTAACCATCTTACCAACTTCAAGTTTTCAGGATCCAATTGGAAGTCCAATTGCACAGCAGGTAAATTTTCAAAAATATTTTTGTGTAACAGGTTTGCTACTGTAACTTGTTGCTCTAATCAAGTTACTGACTACTCAACTTTTCAGGATCCAAGAGAAACTCCAATGCCACAACAGGTTCCTTTTGCAAAACTTGTTTGTTTAACTGCTTTGCTGCTGCAACCAGTTGCTCTAATCATGTTACTAGCTACTCAACTTTTCAGGATCCAAGAGAAACTCCAATGCCACAATAGGTACCTTTTGCAAAACTTGTTTGTTTAACTACTTTGCTGCTGCAACAACCGGTTACAATGATGTTAATAACTACTTTTCAGCATCCAATTGAAACTCTTTATTTCCTTGTTTGTTTAACTGGTTTGCTGTTATAACTCCCAGTTTAGATGTTTTCCTAACTTCAACTTTTCGGAATCCAATCGAAACTTTAATGGCAAAACAGGTTAGCCCAAGATCGAAGAGTGAGGTCCTCATGGGCGTTGTATCATCCCACAGCAGTGGCACCGGCCCAATCGTGCATCATGAATTGCCAACTGCTCATGCTCTAGAGGCTAAGCTAGTGGTAGAAACAGATTTTGCTTCTGCACTTAGAGATGAAGTTGACATGTTGAGGAAGCAAACAGCACAATCACATGCAGTACTCAAGACAACCATTCAATATTTCGTGGATTACAAAATGAAGCAAGCTGAGACTGACCTCATTGTTAAGGTCCTGAAGGAAAAAAGGAAAATAAATTCCCACTTGGTAAATCATAGGTGAAATGTTCTTTCCATCGTTCAATAACCTTTGTGTTGTTTGTTCATGTAATCGATCAAACCATTTGTTTTAGAGATCATGTAATAATTGTTTTTTTGTTTTTTGGTTTGTAATTTTATTTGAGCACAAGTCTGTATTAATTGATAAGACTCGGAGACATTTCATTTTGATTGTTGTGCCTGACCTACAAATATGCCAATCGGGCTGAATGTGCATTCAGCAATAATAGTAGTATAGATGGACCATAAGTGGCACGCATCAGAAAGGGCCAAGATGTTGTACTAGCTTCGCTAAAAAAAGGATGCTCTTCTAGCAAAAAAAGTATGGTGGCCTGGCTTATGTAGTTAGTTGATATTATTGATCCATATACTCTTTAAGTGTTTATATGTCTGTTGGTTTTGTACATTATTGGTTGATTGACTCGGTATTTGAATCTTGATACATCGCTTGTGTACATATCTAAATGGGAGTACACATTATGCTGCGTGTGACATTTGAGTTGGACATAAAGTGTTCCAAATATTCGAATTCACCTTAAACTGGATTCTAGCTTATGAATTCGAGTATCGGCATTTGTAAATCATATTCATATATGGCAGTATAATACATCTTTGTCGTGCTTTTGAAGATATATAAAAACACATAAAATGATTTATAAAGATTCGTATAGGAATACAAAATGGATTCGAATTTAGTGGCCAGGGTAAACGTGGATGCTTATTGTCCCGAAATTCGAAAGAAGCGGCAAAATGTCCACTCCCATGTCGGCTGCCCGAAGCCAAGTGTTTGGCAGATGGAAATTACTGTCTACCCCTTACACGGACAATCCATCGGCCCGATTTCCACTGCTCTCAATAGGGGTAGGTTAGTAACTTCAATTAGACGTGAAATGACCGCCTCTGAGCCCATTCCGACACGGTGGACGCCAAACATGGGCGGCAAAACACATTTGATTCAAGCTTGTCCGGAAGACCTCTGTTTCTCCCTCCATTTCCCCATTCATACACGGTGGGCGGCAAAACAAACTCGACTCGGCCAAAATCGATGTAGGCAAATATTTTCAATAGGGGCAGGTTTGTAACTTCACTCAGACGTGACACAACCGCCCTACCTGCCAGCCCCGTTCATACACCATGGGCGCCAACCATGGGTGCCAAAACACCCTCCCGCCCGAAATCGCTCTGGGCAAATATTTGTGAGATGCGAGATTACTGTCCTATCCCCAATCGACGAGAAGTCCAAATTTTAAATGGGGGCTAAGTTCGTAACTTTCCCATATTTCAGACAGATGCGTCCCAAAAACATGGTTCCCCGTACCTCTCCCTCCATTTTCCCATTCATACACCATCCGCGCTAGAACACCATCCCCACACCAGCCTCCTCCGTTCGCCACCCCATCCATCACCGCCGTCCTCCACCCCATCCATCGCCGCCATCCTCCACCCCATCCATCACCACCGTCCTCCACCATGCCGGAGCGCCTACCAAGACCGCATCGTCCACTGCTAGAGATTGACGTTTCTCATCCATGGCGACGGACCAAGAGCCTTGCATTGCGTCCTCTCGCTTCATCGACGCCATTGTCCTCTTTGCCGGGGCCGCTCACACGACCTTATCTTCCACCGCAAACGGGACTTATCCCCCGATGCACCCATCTACCATCACAGATCTGCTTCAACGCCACCGACAGCCATAGCACCCCCGATGCCTACATGGCGCCGCAAGAGAGGTGGTACTTCATATCTCCTCAACTTTTTGATCTCAACCAGAAAATAGATCGTAACTTGGTTACTGAACTTTCTTTCCTGCTCTTAGAATTTAGTTCTTAGTTCGAAGCAAACAATGGATGCTAAATAGCATTTCCCCGGTTTGCAGCTTTAAATCTGCCATGGCATAGTCATAATAGGGTTTAATTGATCATGCTTAGGGTTTAATTGATCATGTTGGTTCCGTGGTGGTTTCTTTAATAGAAATCGGAGGGGAAACCCTCTTTTGCTCAAAAAAATGCTTAGGATTTCCCCCTTTTATGATCACTATACATGTCATAATAGCACTGCTCCACCCATCAAGCTAAACAAGCTTAGTTATTCAAATACGAATCTGATATTATTAAAACAGAGTCGTTTAATTGGTCAGCTAAATGTTCCTAATTTAGTTTCAAAAATGCATGTTCGCCGCTTGGGTGTGTATCTCTACAGGGTGCCCACGGCGGACCGCGGCCCACCCTGGGATTTTGGGTCGGCCCAGGCCCCGATTCCCCTCGGTTCTGCTGCGCGCTTCCGATCTCTACTTGCTCCCAGCCACCTGCCTCGCCTGCGACTTGCCGTCCCCGGACAGCATGACTCTAGGAGGAGACGCCGGACTAACAGGAGGTCAGGAGCCGCTCGGCCAACAGATTCACCGCTGCCCGGGCACGCCGCCGTGCCTACCTTCCCAGTCCATTCAGGGCTCAGACGTGCAGCACCCACTAAGCCAACCTGATTTATCCAGAGATACGTCCTCAACACTCAGCATCCACTCCTCATCACCCATTTTCTAATTGATTCATTGCTCATTAGGCAGGACTGTCATTAGGGTTTGTTGTGTGCTGAATGCTACCTACACTTAATGGTTCACATGTATTTCAGTAATCTTTAGTACCTGTAAAGTTCACAGGGTTTCAAAATTCCGGCCCTAAGAACAGACACTAGTCATTTTGGATTGTTGGTCGTAGTGACATTGACCCAAATTACTACTGCAGGCCAGGTTTGTTGACAATTTTACTTGTCTTTGTTACTCATTCGATATGATATCCAATTATTGACGTTGCTTAGTTGCAAACAATAAGTGCTAGACAAACTTCTTGATTCAGATTTTGGAGGGTCTCTTACTGCAGTTACAATTCTGCATACCTGTCCTAGTAAGCTCACAAGTAAATGATTGATTCACTACATCTATGCTTACCTTGTCATATTTGTTGTCAATATTCTTTTAGGGTGGACCACCCTATTTCAAAATACTGGAACCGTAGACATGAGTGAATAGTATTTCTATGTGTGATCTCTTCCATCATGTGTGGAAAATGAGCACTGCATTGTATAGAAAGAAAGTGTCATTTCCAGGTTTTACATAGACTACGATCTTTTACATGGAATACAATCTGCCTACTTGCTTTGTGTCGCACTAACAGCACTCCACCGTTGAAGCTAAACATTATGCCACTGATAATTCCTTAGATAATTTGTTCAAATACGAATTTGATATGATTTTAATGTTCCTATTTCAGTTTTGAAATGTGTGCCTGCCTGTTATAGAGACATAAGAGGTTTGTATTTCTGTTTGTGGTCTGGTTAGCACGGTTGGGGGTGAACTTTGCATATGCAGGGGTTTATAGGGTGACAGTCTTTGAGTTGAATCCGCAATGCATTCCATAGATAATCTGACTACTTTTTATGTTTTCATGAATCTTAGATTCTGAACAGCATCATAATGATTATGAGCTTGTGCGCATGAAAAGAATAAAGCAGAACAATGCCATGGCTGTCAAACTTGGCATTATGGGACTGAAATTAAGTCTGGATGCAATGCAATCCAAATCCTCTCCACCTACAGATTCATACTCAGAATATGATCCTAATAGTGATTCTGAGCTACAGGGAGACCTAAGTCAATGTAGCTCCCTAGTGGAGGAGTCAGAGGTAGATGCCCTATCTTATTCACCCATCAAGGTGCTTGCTCTAACTTTCCAAGGTTATATTGGTCGCACATATCTTGCAACTGATGTTTTGCATTGTTTCTGCTTTGTTGCACTGCCATTAGCTTAGTTTACACATCGTGTATGTGAATACGCCCTGCCTATCCATTTTCAGTACATATTCCATCTGTCATCATACCATATTTATCCATTCAAATGTTGTTCTTGTGTATCGACGTTCAAAAGGAAGAGGCGATTGCTGATCGCGGAGCACGAGCAAAGTATTTGGAAAAGGTAGTGACACTGATAAATCAAATAGCCCATTTGGTGTAGTTGCAATATCACGACCCACAAAACACCCCAACTCTAGCAGACTCTAGCCCTACTACACCGATCATTTCGATGCCCCGACTCAATGAGACCCCAAGCGCAGCAACAAGTATGATGATGCCGATTGACATAGCACTAGCTCTACGATGCAAAACCCCATTCCACAAAGAGTACACCAAATCCAGTTGCCAAATCCTTTTCGAACCGAGAGAGCCCCAATTGCAGCAAATAGGACCCTGTTCCATTTTTTTCCCAGTTTAGAAGATGAAGCTTATATTGTTGTCGGGAACTTTTTGCGCATCTTTCCTTCATGGAAAGATTATACATGAACATAGAACAATTTCAGTCTTCCTCCATAACTTACGCGTAAGTAATGTACTAATGTTATTCATGGTAATTACTGCATATGTTTCTGCTGACATAAGACGCAAGATTTCATTCTTTTAAATAGGCGAGGACCAAACTGGATTGTCAAGACGAGCAAGGGTTGGTTGCACTTTTCAAGCACTCGTTGATGAAGTATCGTTCCTACCTGAGGCAAGCGCACTTCGATGGCAAGCCTCTAAACGAAATTTCTGTAAAGTCTCCGGTGCAACATTTATCAGACAGTGACTGGAATAATCTTGTTACACATTGGTCTCGTCTGCAGCGTAAGGTACTGCAATGATATCACATCACAATTTGAACTACATTTCTACATTTGCCTTAACGTCTCACTTGTACGAATACTGTTAGTAGAAGAACATTCATTCTCATGGGACCACAGAATCTCGCAACTATACTACACACTGCATTGCTCTTATGAGTACCTCTTGCCCTATATGACCATACTTACTTTTATAGGTGTTTGATTATGTAGCATCACTGCACATGTTAGCCTCGTTATCGTCCATTTGGTGGACATTATAAGATCCGTATGGACTCTTACATAAATTTAGAATCAACCCAATGCTTTTGAAGAGGTTTAGCTCTGTAGTCCTCTTGTAAGGACTGAACATCGTCTATCATGTACTTACATTTACAGCTACTCCCTCCGTCCCATAATATAAGAACGTTTTGTGCAGTACACCAGTGTTCAAAACACTCTTGTATTATGGGAAGAGGGATTGGTTCATTGTGTAGCATTCTGCATCTTATCTCCCTCGCCCACCATTTACTAAAAAAATATCAGATCTATATTTAATCTTACCAAAAAGTTGAATACACAGACAATGCCAGTGGAGAAGTGTAGCCCATTGCTCTTGTCAGTACATTTTGTCCAGTAACGCTTGTACTTACAGGGATAGGTAGTTGATTATGTAGCATCAATCTGCATCTTATCTTCATTATCCTCTATCCCTTCCAGTATTATCATATCTATAATTACTCTCTACAAAATGTAGAGTACATGCAATGCTTATGAAGAAGATTTTGTGCTGAAATTCTTGAGTTATCCTTCCCTTGACATGGAGAAGGGCATTATAAAGCCGGTGTTAACTATTAATGTAAGTCAGTCCTTCTAAATCCTTTATCCTCAACTGTTGTTTAATTTGCTCATACTCCCTATCGTTTACTGCTGTTTAGTTTGTTGTTTCTGTCAAAATGCATGTTCACAACAACCGTAAGTTCCAAGTTTTACTTGTAAAACCGAATTCCTTATTCATACCATGCACATTACTCAATACTCCCTATATGTATTCTTGTTTTTGTGGATCTATAATCCAGTGTGTGGTGAAGCAGCCCACGTTTGCACCTTGTGATCTCCTGTTTTGTCTTACTGATGTGGCTGATGATATGAACAACATGCCATGCACATTAACCAAAAATAGATACAATGAGTGTATTTGCCCTTCATCTATGCTTGTTATGTTGACATAGTAATCCAGTAGTGTGGTGAAGCTCCCCGCATTATGAACAATGCCAAATTATGCTATTGATATTTTGAACTTACTCTTTATTTTCTAATTTGAAATTGGATGGAATTGACAGCACATTTATCATTTTTGTTTATACACGTGCAAAACCTGTCATATCTATGCTTATTTCAGGGTGATATGCCTAATGGCATGCATAAGTCTGCTGAAGGCTGTGACACAAACCCAACATATATTGCAGCAAAGAAGGCAAAACATCTTGAAGATAGCGAGACAACCCCAAAGTCTTGTATTGATGCAGTGTTCATGTTACTTGAGACTAGCGATCGAGACAAGCTCACGAATTCTTTATGCGAATCAGCTCGACTTCTTGATCCCAAGTTCTAGCAGAAAGGCATTCTGCAACTCAACTTCGACTTGAAGTCCTATCTCTAAGAAAGATTGTGGAGAACACCAATGAGAACCTCATTGCTAAACATCTACACCTAGAAGCTATGACCGACATGCTAGGCCGGTCTCACGGCCTTGCTCAGCAGCTTGCACAGCAGTTGCCGCGCAAGGCTAACCTTTCTTGAACTGTCTTGGAAGTGGTCTCGGTTCAGTATTATTTTGTTACGCTGCAATGGTGCCCAGTTTCCCCAGTGGCGATATCAATGATATGTTTATTTTCAATGAAATTATTGGCCATTTGGGACTGCTAGAACTTCCTTTAAAGGGAAGAAAGTTTACTTGGTCTAACATGCAGTACATGCCTCTTCTGGAACAACTAGACTGGGTTTTTACCTCTGCTAGTTGGATTAACATATATCCCATGACGCAAGTGACTCCTTTGGCTAAGACTGCGTCTGATCATGTGCCTTGTCTGGTTACCATCAGTACATCAATTCCAAAGGTGCATATTTTCAGGTTTGAAATTTTTTGGGTCCATCAGGCTGGTTTTATGGATTGTGTGCAGGAGGTTTGGACTCGTCCTTCTCGTAAGACCCATATTGCAGCAATTATTGTTGATAAATTAAAGGCTTTGCGGTTTGCTTTGAAGAAATGGCAGAAAGGTTTATCACATATTAAAAGGTTAATTGAGAAGTGTAACTGGGTAGTTCTTTGGTTGGACAATCTTGAGGACATGAGATCTCTTTCTAGACCTGAGAGTAATTTCAGGAAACTCACTAAACTGCACCATGAGCATCTGCTGCACATGCAATATCTATACCGGAGGAAGAGATGTACCATCAGGTATATCAAAGTGGGAGAGGAAAACTCCAAGTTCTTTCAGGCCATGGCAACTGAGAGATATAGAAAGAACTCTATTGCTAGCCTGTTGTTGTCTGATGGCTCTATCACGTCAAATCATGAGGAAATGGCCAGAGAGTTCTTGTTTTCCTTCAAAAACAAAATGGGGACGGTTCGGCCAATATCTTTGGATGAGAACATATTGTCTTTAATACCTAGGGTTCAGGGCTTGGAGGTGCTCACCAAACCTTTTGATCTAAAGGAAATTGAACAGGTTATTAAAGAAATGCCTACTGATAAGGCACCTGGGCCTGATGGCTTCAACGGACCTTTTTAAAAAAAGTGTTGGCACATAATATCTGCTGATTTTATTCAGCTGGTTCATGAGTTTCATGCTGGAACAGTTCAGTTAGAAAATCTCAATGATGCATACATTACTCTGATCCCAAAGAAACAGACACCTGAGAGTGTGGGAGACTTTAGGCCTATTTCACTCACTAGTGTTGGTCTGAAATTTCTTACAAAGCTTGCTGCTAACAGATTTCAATAGGATATCATCAAATGTGTGCATAAAAATCAGTATGGTTTCATAAAATCAAGAACAATCCAGGATTGCCTTGCCTGGACCTTTGAATATATCCATCAGTGTAATTAGTCTAAACGGCCCATCCTTTTGCTTAAGTTAGACTTTGAAATGGCTTTTGATTCTATGCAGCATGAGGCTATCATAAGGATTCTCGTTGCAAAAGGTTTTGACAAAAGATGGATTACATAAATTAAGCAGTTGTTGTCATCAGGCACTTCTTCTGTCTTACTGAATGGAGTTCCTGGTAACCATTTTAAATGCAAATGTGGAGTTAAGCAAGGAGACCCAATCTCTCCCTTGCTCTTTGTTATTGCGGCTGACCTCTTGCAGACATTGATCAATCATCTTCTTTAGCAGGGTTTAATAAGCAGGCTTCTGCCAACCCATGATCCTGATTTTCCTGTTGTCCAATATGCTGATGACACACTGCTTTTCTTAAAGGCTGACAAGGATCAATTGGGGGCACTGAAATCAGTGTTATATTCTTTCTCAGAGGCAACTGGTCTTCAGATTAACTTCCATAAATCCTCCATGTATCCTATTAATGTGATTGACCAGGTTGCTACTGATCTTGCTGCCTTTTTTGGATGTAAGTTAGGCAAAATGCCTTTCACATATCTGGGTCTGCCAGTGGGGACTACCAGGCCCAAGATTGTGGATCTTCTTCCCCTAGTGGATTGTATGGAGAGAAGATTGACAGCAAGTTCTTGGTTCTTGCCTCAAGGGAGCAAATTACAATTAGTAAACTCTGTCATTTCTTCTTTGCCTATCTTCTTCCTTTGCAGCTTGTCAATTCCTCAGGGTATTTTGAAGCAGTTGGAAAGGATTTAGAGGCAGTGTTTATGGAGGAAATATGGTCAGGAGAGGGGCCATTCTCTGGCTGCATGGCCGCTTGTTTGCAGGCCTAAGTCGAAGGGGGGACTTGGAATCTTAAATCTTGGTTTACAAAATAAAGTTCTCCTTCTAAAACATCTGAATAAATTTTATAATAAGATGGATGTGCCTTGGGTTCAGTTAGTCTGGGATTCTTACTATTTCCAAAGGATTCCACATGATACTGTTCTTTGTGGCTCTTTTTGGTGGAGAGATGTCTGCAAGTTGATGGATAATTTCAGAGCAGTTGCTTCGGTTGATGTCCATAGTGGAGATACTGTGATGTTCTGGTCTGACTATTGGCAAATTGGAAACAGTTATGTCCCTCTTCAAGATTGATTCCCTAGGCTCTATTCCTTTTGTCTCCACAAAAACCTCTCAGTCAGGGAAGTCTTTCAGGCTAGTAGTTTCCAAGATCTTTTTTACTTGCCTCTTTCTGAACAAGCCTTTCAGGATCTACAGCAGCTCTCGTCCTTAATGGGGTCTTTCCATATTGACAGTAGCGGTCATGACTCTTGGGGGTGGAGGCATGGCAATAAATCTGAATATACTACAATTTTTTTTTATGATTTTGTCTATCAGCCAATGGTAGCAAACCCCATCTGGGGTGGATATGGAACAGCTGTTGTACAATGTCGATCAAGATGTTTGATTGGCTTGTTATAATGGACAGGATTAACACTAAGGACATGATCCAGAGGAGGCACTGGAAGATTAATGAGGGGGCAGAATGTGTACTTTGTCCAACTGGGATACTGGAGGATAGAAACCACCTCTTTTTCCAGTGCAATTTCAGTGTTCGTGTGTGGATTTATCTGCAAATTATATGGAAAGTGTCGGGACCCCGATTCCAAGTCACATCGATCTAGCCGGAAACACCTCATATCTCTTTGCGGCCTCACGCACGGTATTCCCATGGGTGTCGCCTTACCATGGCCCGGGACCGTTTGCGCCTTTTGGCTCACGTATATGATAGTGTCGCTAGCATCCATATGACAGAGAACCTGGGCCGACATGGCTAGTCGTGAACCCAAAGCGGCTCTATCCCATGGGGACAAGCATACATGAATCAACTTCGAGCATGTCGGTCAGGTGTGTGAATCCGAGCTGTAGTACTAGGCTAACAGGACTCCGGGAACCCGGGCTGTAGCAGGCTAGGCAGGACTCCGGATGTCACCGCGTGACATTTCCCGAAGAGCAGAACCACGAACAAGCGAAACACATGCCGGCCAGTCAAGTGACCAGAGCAGTAGTCTTTGGGCTAGCGAGGACTCCGTGAACCGGGCAGAAGCGGACTACTATCGCTCAGGAAGCACTAGACTACATTTCCCCATATGAGAGGCTGCCAAGGATAAACAACTAGAATGTCGGATCCCACACATACCAAGCATTTCAAACATACACACAATATGCTCGATATGTGTAAATACAACATGGCATCACAACATAACTCTACGACTCAAAGTATTTATTCATTAGGCTCCAAGGAGCGAGATATTACAAACATGGGTCTCTCGACCCAGCATTCAGAGCATACAAGTCAAACACAAGCGGAAGCTTAACATGTCTGAGTACAGACAACTATAAAGGAAAAAGGCTGAAAAGCTTGACTATCTACCAGATCCTGCCGAGGGCACAAGATCGTAGCTGAGGTAACAAGCTAAACGTCGAAGTCCACACGGAACTACTAGCGAGAATGAAGTCTCTCTGCAAGACATAAAATAAGCAAACGTGAGTACAAATGTACTCAGCAAGACTTACATCAGAACTAACTACATATGCATCATTATCAACAAAGGGGGGTGGTGGAGTTTTACTGCAGCAAGCCAGCTTTGACTCGGTGGCTATCCTAACTACATCGCAAGTAACTCTTTTGAGGTGGCGCATACGAGTCCACATATTCACCATATCAATACACCACTATGGATTCGCTCCCGTCTCCCTACGAGAACGCCATCCATAGCACTCACGCTTATCTTGCGCATTTTAGAGTATCCACTTTCACTTGTCTATGAACTGATATAGGCAACCCAGAAGTCCTTTACCACGGACACGGCTATTCGAATAGATGATGTTAACCCTGTAGGGGTGTACTTCTTCACACACGCTCTCGCCACTTACCACCATGTACACATCGTGTATCTCGGCAACCTTCAAGCGGAAGCCTGGCGAGGGAGTCGGCCATGATCTGACTAACCACACAAGTCTCTAGTCGAGGTTTATCGCCTATTCGGGTTCCATCCGCGAGGAGATCCGGCCGGGGTGTCGCTCACGGCCCCAAACGATGAGAGCAGGGTTCCCGAGGCACCAAACGGGCGTCCCGGTACACCGTGCCTCGTGTCTCTACCGCAACATAGCCCACCCCTAGGGTCAGCGCTACGCACGGCCCCCAACACACATCCTACAAACACGAGAAACTAGTTGCAACTCCTGGACAGAGATCAAGTTGATTAATAAGTCGAGAGAGCTTGGAGTGCCCGGAGCCTAATGTGTGGTAGTAACTGTTTCATGGATCACAAACACAGAACTCAGTTCCTGAGGACGGCTGCAATGAGACAACCCACCATGTACTCCTACATGGCCTCTCATCGCTACCTTTACCAAATCGTGTTCACACACTTAGCTCACACAAAGTAGGACATGTTCACACACCTCTGATTCATCCTCGATGAATCAGACCTGACTCAACTCTAAGCAGTAGTAGGCATGACAAACAAGCATGAATGAGTAGATACAACAGGCTCAAACAACTCCTACTCATGCTAGTGGGTTTCATCTATTTCTTTGCGGAATGACAGGTCATGTAGAGGATAAAGGGGTTCAGCTACCGCAGCAAGTAACAGATGAATCGTGGTTGTCCTAATGCAGTAAAAGAGAGCAGGAACGAGAGAGTTGGATTGTATCGGAATGAACAAGGGGGGGTTTGCTTGCCTGGCACTTCCGAAGATAATATAGCTCTTCATCAGTGTCATCGATCTCATCGTCGGTACACGTCTTACTGAGTGGGGACAAACACCGGCAACTGAGAAAGAACACAATGAATGCAATGCCACAATATGATGCATGATCATGACATGGCAATATGATGTGATTTGAGCTAATGCATCTAGCTATGATTTAAATGAAGTTGGTTTGAATACATGATTCAAATTCCAACTCCATATATGATCATTTAAATGCCCTTTATTTGTTTTGTCCAAAACAGAGGACAAACATTGTTCAAACATGCATGAAAATGATCTGAGATGGATAGGTTGCATTTTTTGATAATTTTCATATATAATTTGTTTGATTTGGAGCTCTGATTAATTTCTATGATTTTTAGAAGTTTAGAGCATTTTCTGAAATTTATAAACCTTTTACGATTTATTTTAATTCGAGAAAATACTTACTGCGTCGACATGACGAAGGCTGAGGTCAGCAGGTCAAGCTGGTCGGTCCGAGTTAAAGCTGACTTGTGGGCCTGCGTGTCGATGAGTTAGTTTAACTAACTAATATTAGTTAGCATTAAACTAATACTAACCTAGTTTAGTTAGTGGCACAGGGCCAGCGTCGATGACCAGGGGTCAAACCAGGCCCACCGGTCGATGGTCGTGAGGTTAAACCCACCGGCGTCGAGTCGCCGGCGAGGCGAGATGACGGAGGCGTCGGAAGCGCTGCTCGACCCACGGTTTGATCTTGTGGTGGGTGCTACGGGGTCGTGGGAGTGAGCCGCGTCCAACGGTGCCAGGTTAGTGGCCCAGGTAGGCGTTCTCTCTCTCTCTCTTCTAAATTGTTTCTGTTTTCTATTATTCTGTAGCTGTTGGGATTTATTAAAAATACTATAACGTTTTCAAAAATCCTGAAAATAATTGTGGGCTCCGGTTGGAATATTCCCAACAGCCCTCACTTAAGTTCAGAATTAATTGAGCATTTAAAATATTATAAAGCAATTAAATGCCCAATTGCAAATAGCATAAGATTTAGTCCAGTGACCCAATCCTGTCCTAGAGAAATGTGAACCATTTTTGTCAGAGGTTTTAGACCAAAAAAAAGATGATGAACATTTTTGAAAGACCATTACAGGATCATTGGAAAATATTTTAGTAACCCTAGTTAGATTAAGTGGTGCTGGGGTTTCTGCCATCCCCATTTCAACTTTCTGAGGAAATTTAACATGATGACATGATGCTTTAATGCAACCAATAACAAGCAGATTCAAGGGCTGTGACAACTCACCCCCACTAACAAGAATCTCGTCCCGAGATTCAAGTCGTGAGGTAAGAAGACAGAGGGGGCACAAACTAACACGGTCTTCACGATCCAGGTTACACTTCATAAGGTTTTTGATTCGCTGCATACATTGATCTTGACATCCCCGCTTTTGAGATCTTCATCCACGCGATGACGACGGAAAGAAACTCTACTAGGATTCATTTTCTCAAAGATCGAGCTATACAATCTCAACTCGCGGAATGAGTTGTTGAAACATCTTGAGTTGAGACACAAAACACACCGAGAGGGATGGACGAACAAACGACGGGGTTTGATTTGGTGGGCAACAATTCCACACTTAGAAAGATGGTGGATGGTGTCAAGGTGGCGAGGAAATAATTGCCACGATTCCGTAACGGGGCACCTTGGAAAAGGTGACTCGTTGAACTGCTCCCTTAAGTGGCAAAAAGAATTACTTTTGATCCATAGATCATTGAAACACTTCATACCAGCTGAAGGCAATTTACAATTGATCGTTTGAAAGAGCTCGAAGGAATGGCATACTTGGACTAGGATGGATGATGTGGACTACCTTGTTGAAGACAACGCAATGGATGACTTTTGCTTATCACCGGAAATGGATGGGACTCATGACAATCCCACTATTAAAGATGATCTTGGACAGCAACTGCTGAGAAGGGAAGCCCATGGGAAATTGGCACAATGGCGGTGCAAGCTGGGAACAAGACGCAACTTTTGGGAATGTTCCAACCATCATATCTGCCTGAGATTCAGATCTGATTGGTGATGGGATACTTCAGACTCAGCATGTCTGAAAGAAAGTTTGCAACACAATTCGACGAGATGGCGTTGCGAGATTCTCGAGGAATGAACTAGGATAGCAAGCTCCAAAACATGAGCTGGTTCTGCTAAACACATGTGAACACGCTGTCCCAGACAAGCATGACCACATGGTAGTCTTACAACAAAACACTACCGAGTTCAGGTAGGGAACCATCATCAAGGATAACGAAGTCCTTGCATAAGGCATGCTCTTAAGAAGGAACTTCTTCTCCTGGAACAAATCAGTTAGTGGCTTGGTGTGCTAGGAAACACATATAGAATGGAGGCGGCCAACCTATCAAACCATAGAGCACTTCGCACGTGCATGACTGACTTGGGATGGTACCATAGGAAACAAAACAACCTTCCTCGAACTCATGGCGGCAACTTGCACCAAATGCACGTGAATCAGAGAAAATCACTTCTTTCACCAAAACATATACCTCATGAACGGACCACGAAGGCAATGCTTACAAAAGTTTCCAACACTAGGTTGATGTTCAACATGAATCATTGGGGGAGACAAAATGCTGCTGATGGGCTCAACAACAACTCATCGGAATTTCCATATCACTGGACTTCCACCATCATGTGAACACGGTGATAGCATTGGTCAGACCAAAAGATGTAATGGTGTATGCTCGAGGAATCAACCACGAGTAAGACAACATTACGAACATCGTTGGTTCTGATTTGACTTGATGATAGCCCATACTCAAGTCAAGGATTGGATAAGACAATAGCACCAACAACCTGATCACGAGGATCAATCAACGAAGATATCATCTTTCTTCAACACACACACACACACACACACACAAGGATATCCCTTAGAATGAACCGGCTCAAATAAAACTTTTATCTTCCAACTCTCCAATTTATTGTTTAGCTTATCCAACTAGTTCGGGGGTATCCAACACAGATACTTGGAGAAAGGGTGGTTTATGGAAAACCAACTTGATCACGAACCCAACATAGCGGTCAAGTGACAACCTGGTAATACTTCCGAGAAGATATCGGAAAATCACGAACCACCGATATGTTATTAAGCTCGAGAACAATCTTGCTTTTCAAAGCAAGACGATATGATCAAACGAGCAAGGGATTGACATATTCCTAACTCATTGATCGAAGAGTGCACCGGAATAAGGACTAGGTAGCACGATCAATCTTAGGATGATGATTTAATAACCAACACGCTAAGAATGAGAATATTGTCCATTAACTACCAAGCAACGGAGTTGCTAGCAGTATTGATTTCAAACATCATTATTCACTTGTTGGCATTCCGGTTGCGACAAAACAGAACCGAGGAATGAATAATGAGGGCGAGAAGTATCACTGTATCAAGAGTTCATAGGGTGGTGTGCAATTCCCATGACATTCTTGACATAAGGCGGTAATACTTAAGGGTAGAACAGAATCAAAAGCTGGCTTGGCATTTTGATCTGCGAAATACAACTACTTTGACCCAATCCTCGAAGTGGACAAGGTACTGGAGTTTGTTTCTCCCAGTCATTCCAGAATAGAATGGCTTGACACACCACAAGAATAATAGGCATCGATGACGAATGCACGACTACTCCTGACTATCAATTGATAGACGAGGGTCAGAATACAACTGAAGAGGGACAACTCAAAGGAACATATAACTTTTCGAGTTGTGAAGGCGTGGATTAGTATGCCGAACAAATTCAACATATTTCTTCCGGATAACCCATGCAGAGAGGTAGGATTGGCAGAGTCACAATATAGAATGGAGAACTCCTCAAGAGTACTCTGATTGTGATCCTTTGGTTCAACGAGGAACTTCTGCCATAAGCGGTTCATAGTATTTGGAAGAAGGAAATACCACGGACCTCGAGGACTATCGCAAAGTTACTAATATCCTAAAGAAACTAGTAAACACTATCAACAGGAGGTAAGTAGGGTGAATCTCGGGTTCAAGAACCCAGGAATAGAATACCTACTAACTAATAACATCACGGGATGCTTTCGAGAATGATGGCCATAATCATCACACGGGGAACACAAAACATGGCTAGTTTACTAGGTGACTCCCTAAAACACCTAGGTTCATAATAATAGCTCCAACATATATGCCGAGGCGGCGGAGTACCTCAACACACTAATTTGTGTGATTAATCTGGCCCAAATGACCATTAGAAACGGAGATAAGGGATTTGCAAATGCATCAGACTATTTAGAAATCTGGGATGACTCGGACAGCATAACCACTGTAAATGCTCAAAATGATTTGAGACATCCTGCAAAATAATGGCATGACCACTCAACATCACAATATCAAGGTTCTGAGACCAGCTATGAACATACGGAAGTAGTAAAAACTGAACTGAGATTTGAAACTATCAATTCTATAAGTCTATGGATTAGTAACACGTCATCCTAATAGATAGATGAGAAGCCTAGTTCTTAATCCCCGTAGAAGAGAAGAGGTTGACTCAGATCAGAAGGCCATGAGGTATAAGGAGTAAAAAGAGCCTTACATTCCCTTACACAATCAATTCCCTTACATAACTAAAGCATTTCTAGACACAACTTGACCGGTTTGGCTTGGTAATCCTCTGAGCGATCAGGCTCGATACCAAAGCTGTCGGGACCCGATTCCAAGTCACATCGATCTAGCGGTAACACCTCATATCTCTTTGCGGTCTCACACGGTATTCCAGGTGTCGCCTTACCATGGCCGGGACCGCTTGCGCCTTTTGGCTCACGTATATGATAGTGTCGCTAGCATCCATATGATGAGAGAACCGGGCCGACATGGCTAGTCGTGAACCCAAAGCGGCTCTATCCCATGGGAACAGGCATACATGAGTCAACTCGAGCATGTCGATTGACAGCGTGTGAATCCGGGCTGTAGCACTGGCTAACAGGACTCAGGGAACCCGGGCTGTAGCGAGCTAGGCAGGACTCGGATGTCACCGCGTGACATTTCCCGAAGGGATGAACACAGAGCGAAGTGAAACACATGCCGGCCAGTCAAGTGACCAGAGCAGTAGTGCTGGGCTAGCAGGACTCCGGTGAACCGGGCTAGCGGACTACTATCGCTCAGGAAGCACTAGACTACATTTCCCCATATGAGAGGCTGCCAAGGATAAACAACTAGATTGTCGGATCCCACACATACCAAGCATTTCAAACATACACACAATATGCTCGATATGTGTAAATACAACATGGCATCAGAACATAAATCTACGACTCAAAGTATTTATTCATTAGGCTCCGAGGAGCGAGATATTACAAACATGGGTCTCTTGACCCAGCACTCAGAGCATACAAGTCAAACACAAGCAGAAGCTTAACATGTCTGAGTACAGACAACTATAAAGGAAAAAGGCTAAAAAGCCTGACTATCTACCAGATCCTGCCGAGGGCACAAGATCGTAGCTGAGGTAACAAGCTAAACGTCGAAGTGCACGTGGAACTACTAGCGAGACTGAAGTCTCTCTGAAAACATAAAATAAGCAAACCTGAGTACAAATGTACTCAACAAGACTTACATAAGAACTAACTACATATGCATCATTATCAACAAAGGGGCGTGGTGGAGTTTGACTGCAGCAAGCCAGCTTTGACTCGGTGGCTATCCTAACTACGACTGCAAGTAACTCTTTTGAGGTGGCGCACACGAGTCCACATATTCACCATATCAATACACCACTATGGATCCGCTCCCGTCTCCCTACGAGAACGCCATCCATTGCACTCACGCTTACCTTGCGCATTTTAGAGTATCCACTTTCACTTGTCTATGAACTGATATAGGCAACCCGAAGTCCTTTACATGAAGCGGCTATTGAATAGATGATGTTAACCTGCAGGGTGTACTTCTTCACACACGCTCTCGCCACTTACCACCATGTACACATCGTGTATCTCGGCAACCTTCACGCGAAGCTTTGGCGAGGAGTCGGCCACGACCTGACTAACCACACAAGTCTCTAGTCCAGGTTTATCCCTATTCAGGTTCCATCCGCGAGGAGATCCGGCGGGGTGTCGCCACGGCCCCAAGCGATGAGAGCGGGGTTCCCGAGGCACCAAGCAGGCGCCCCGGTACACGTGCCTCGTGTCTCTACCGCAACATAGCCCACCCCTAGGGTCAGCGCCACGCACGGCCCCCAACACATATCCTACAAACACGGAAAATAGTTGCCACTCTGGACAGAGATCAAGTTGATTAATAAGTCGAGAGAGCTTGGAGTGCCGGAGCCCAATGTGTGGTAGTAACTGTTTCATGGATCACAAACACGAACTCGGTTCACGAGGGCGTCGCAATGAGACAACCCACCATGTACTCCTACATGGCCTCTCATCGCTACCTTTACCAAATCGTGTTCACGCACTTAGCTCACACACAGTAGGACATGTTCACACACCTCGATTCATCCCTCGATTCATCCTCGATGAATCGGACGACTCAACTCTAAGCGATGAGAGGCATGACAAACAAGCATGAATGAGTAGGCACAACAGGGCTCAAACAACTCCTACTCATGCTAGTGGGTTTCATCTATTTATTGTGGAATGACAGGTCATGCAGAGGATAAAGGGGTTCAGCTACCGCAGCAAGTAACAGATGAATCGTTGTCCTAATGCAGTAAAAGAGAGCAGGAACAAGAGAGTGGGATTGTATCAGAATGAACAAGGGGGGTTTTGCTTGCCTAGCACTTCCGAAGATAATATAGCTCTTCATCAGTGTCATCGATCTCATTGTCGGTACACGTCTTACTGAGAGGGGACAAACACCGGCAACTGAGAAAGAACACAATCAATGCAATGCCACAATATGATGCATGATCATGACATGGCAATATGCTGTGATTTGAGCTAATGCATCTAGCTATGATTTAAATGAAGTTGGTTTGAATACATGATTCAAATTCCAACTCCATATATGATCATTTAAATGCCCTTTATTTGTTTTGTCCAAAACAGAGGACAAACATTGTTCAAACATGCATGAAAATGATACAGATGGATAGGTTGCATTTTTCTGATATTTTTTCATATATAATTTGTTTGATTTGGAGCTACAAATTAATTTCTATGATTTTAGAAGTTTAGAGCATTCTTGAAATTTATAAACCTTTTCGATTTATTTTAATTCTAGAAAATACTTACTCGTCGGCATGACGTAATCCGAGGTCGGCCAGGTCAATCTGGGTCGGTCCAGTCAAACCGACTGTGGGCCTGCGATGTCGATGAGTTAGTTTAACTAACTAATATTAGTTAGCGTTAAACTAATACTAACCTAGTTTAGTTAGTGGCACAGGGCCCACGCGTCGATGACCGAGGTCAAACTTGGCCCACCGGTCGATGGTCGGAGGTCAAACCCACCGCGTCGAGTCGCCGGTGAGGCCGAGAGGACGGAGGCGTCGGAGCGCTGCTCGGCCACGCAGTTTGATCTTGTGAGTGGGTTCTCTTGGTCGTGGGAGTGAGCCGCGTCCAACAGTGCCAGGTTAGTGGCCCAGGTAGGCGTTCTCTCTCTCTCTCTTCTAAATTGTTTCTGTTTTCTATTATTCTACAGCTGTTGGGCTTTATTAAAAATACTATAACATTTTCAAAAATCCTGAAAATAATTGTGGGCTCCGGTTGGAATATTCCCAACAGCCCTCACTTAAGTTCAGAATTAATTGAGCATTTAAAATATTATATAGCAATTAAATGCCCAATTGCAAATAGCATAAGATTTAGTCCAGTGACCCAATCCTGTCCTAGAGAAATGTAAACCATTTTTGTCAGAGGTTTTAGACCAAAACAAAGATGATGAACATTTTTGAAAGACCATTATAGGATCATTGGAAAATATTTTAGTAACCCTAGTTAGATTAACTGGTGCTGGGGTTTCTGCCATCCCCATCCTTAATGCAACCAATAACAAGCAGATTCTAGGGCTGTGACAGAAAGACAGCGATGACATGGTGGAGATTGCTTGCCATGCTAGAAAGGATTTCAACAAACCTTTCTTTGGGGAGGTGGTATTCACTGCCTGGTGGAATATTTGGAAGGTCAGGAATGACAGAGCTTTCAGGAACATCAAGCCATCTTTCAGGGCATGGAGAAATGGCTTCATTCATGATCTCACTCTGCTCTCCCATAGAATCAAATGGAAGTATATAGAGGCCTTCCTTAAGTGGATTGATTTCCTTCCTCCTCGAGGAGAGTTGGTTCAATGTATCTTTGTAATTATTAGGTATAGTACATCCTTCCCTTGTATAGCCTTATTTAGGTTCTTCTTTTTTTCTTCTTCTTTTTTTATTTCCTCACCTTGAGGAAGCTCTGTACTGTTCCTGCTTTTATCATTAATGAAATGTTGTGGGGTTTAAGCCCTGCAGTCTTCAAGGTCAAAAAAACGGTGCCCATTTTTTGTAATCTGCTTCTTCGTTGCGCTTTATTGTCACTGGTGGCGAACTTTGATGCCCAGTGGATGTAATATACCATAAATCCTTTATTGTATAGTGTAGGTTTATTCTAAGTTACTATGCCATAATTTCTTTATTGTATAGAGTAGGTTTATTCTTAATTCATACTAGTTACTGCCATCATTCGCTATCTGAAAAAACTCTGATGTAGTCGACCGGCCTCTAACGGTCCTGGTTTTTAGCGGGCCACAATTGGGCCAGCCTGCATCTTTCTTGGGCCCGAATGGCCATTGGGGCCTTCACACTTTGCGCGAGGCCCGCAACTTACTCCGGCCTATATTCAGCCCAAATTTTAATTGGGCCTTTTGTGGACCCAGAGCTTAGTTTGTCCCATGTAGCGTTGGGCCATTAACAGGCTGCATATTCTGGTGGCCTGTTACGGCCCAGAAGAAACCATGGGCCTTTAGCGAGCGAAATTCATGTTGGGCCTCAATTTTCACTAGTCGTCGACGGGCCTTCAACAGTTGAAAGGTAGGCAGGGCCTTTTTGGCCCGTTATATGACGGCCGTTCTGAGGCGAAACATATTCGAACTGGTAGTAGGCCCACTGATATCATGGGCCTTTAAGAGGCCGAAAGCTTAGTACAGGCATCAACGGGCTGAATTATACGACAGGCCTTTAACAGGCCCAAAGTCACGTTGGGCTGAACTGTTGCCACCTTTATCACGGGCCGTTAGTGGGACAGATGTAGCGTCGGACCATATATGGCCCATGGGCAGCACGGGCCATTCCCAAACTGAAAGACACACCGAGCTGAAATGGCCCCATGTCTACATCGGGACTCTAATAGGCCGAAAGTCACTGGGCCGTAATTGGGCCCAAATATTTGGCCCAGATCAGGCTTCGGGCCGTAAATGGGCCTTATTAAACATGCCGTTATTGGGCTGGCCCACTAGTACCTGAGTAAGTACTACGAGCCTTTGACTGGGCCGGCCTTTTTAACCTATATGGGCCTTTGTTGGGTCGTGCCACGTGTCGACGTATCATAGGCGCCTCCTATCCAATGAATGGATGACATATGTCCCAACGGCCAACATGTGTTTCCTACGGCCAATGACAATTTTACACATGGAAAATCCTCATTGGTCGGGCTGTTAACAGGTTATCGGATCCAAAACCGGACCCGATAGCTTAACGACAACCCGTTACAGTGGATGCCACGTGTCGGTCACCCTTGACGAAAGCACTTCTATGACCCGTGATTTATCGTCATGGAAGTGGACACTTCTGTGATGATAATTTTGGTAATGTCATGGAACACTTCTACGACAGCACAGGTATGACTATCTTGATTCTGTCATAAAATCGTCATGGATGTACATGCATGACAGAAAACGTGACCTACTGTGACAAACACGTAACATCACGGAAGTGTATTTTTTTTGGTAGTGCAACATGTCGTGGTAATTTTTTTGTCCCATTTGGGACAGGTTTGTGCAAGCTTCTCACGAACGTGAGCTTCTCACAACAAGCCTGATGGTTTCGGTAGGGAACGTGCCACCTTTGGGGACGAAACGATATTTGTTGCCTCTTATTGCTTTCAAAAAATTTCTAGTGTCAACATAGAATAACAGGAGTGTTGTGTTAAGTTTTGGAATTTTTCGGGGCTCATTTGGACATTTTTATACATTAACTGGGTTTTCTAGGCATTTTATGTGCATAATTCAAATTTCAACTACATGCACATGCTCCAGTGCCTATAAATTGGTTGAAAAATCAAATATGTGTCCTTGGGTGCATGCTTAGGTCCCATGCAAGAAATGGGAATGAATTTCAAACACCAAAGTATTTGTTGATTGCTTGAGCAAAACATTGAGATACTTGGTTTTTAAATTCTAGTAAATCCAAAACTCATCTTAAATTCATGAAACTTGGCATGCTATCATGGAGCGGCATCAACATGGCGTGGTAAAAATTTTGTCCCATTTGGGGCGGGTTTGGGTATATGCTTCTCACAAACCAGAGGTTCTCACAACAAGCATGATGGTTTCATCACGGAAGTGTCTTTTTTGTAGTGCTTGCCCTTACAAACTCCTTGGTTCAACTCCACAATCTTGACGGAGGCTCCCAAGTGACTCCTGACCAACCTAGGAGACAACACTCTCCAAAAGGTAATAGATGGTGTGTTGACGATGAACTCCTTGCTCTTGTGCTTGAAATGATAGTCTCCCCAACACTCAACTCTCTCTCACAGATTTGGATTTGGTGGAAAGATGATTTGAGTGGAAAGAATCTTGGGGAAGGCTAGATATCAAGATTCTTGTGGTTGGATTGGAATATCTTGGTCTCAACACATGAGTAGGTGGTTCTCTCTCAGAAAATGAATGCTGGAAGTGTAAGCACGTTTCTGATGGCCCTCTCCCTGAATGGAGGATGGGTGGAGGGGTATAAATAGCCTCCACACAAAATCTAGACATTACACACAATTTACCAAACTCGATGGGACCGAATCGAGAAACTCGGTCAGACCAATATGGTTCAAAATTTAAACTTTAGAGTTTTCGGTGGGACCGATATGATCAACTCGGTGGGACCGATGTGCTAGGGTTAGGGTAAATCCTCAACTCGGTTTGACCGATTACACAAACTCGGTGAGACCGATTTTGGTAATAAGCAAAACAGAGAGTTGGTCAAGTAAACTCGGTGGGACCGATTGCATATCTCGGTGAGACCAAAATAATTGCAACAGGCAACAGAGAGTTTGCAAGGCCATCTTGGTGAGACCGAGATCCCATCGGTGAGACCGAACTGATTAGGGTTTTTGGCAGTGGCTATGTCAAATGAACTCGGTGGCGCCAGATAGATCAAATCGGTGGGGCCGAGTTTGACTTTAGGTTTGGGACATATGTGGAAATGAGAAAGTGCTTGAGGGCTTTGGAGCATATCACTAAGCACTTTGAGCAAGCAAGCCATTAAGCAACACCTCATCCCCTTTTAATAGTATTGGCTTTCCTATGGACTCAATGTGATCTTGGATCACTAAAATGAAAATGCAAAGTCCAGAGCTTTTGCCAATCTTCTGTCCTTAGCATCTTGAAGGGGTTCCACATCCTCTTGTCCATGCCACTCCACTGTTGAACTCATCGGAAATATACTAGGTGAAAATACTAGTCCAACAAGACAAATGTTGACATTAATTACCAAAACCACCCAGGGAGCACTTGTTCTTTCACCAAGGCACCGCAAGGTAATATCCAAGGAAGACTCAAGCACCTAAGCTTGGGGATGCTCCGAAAGGCATCCCCTCTTTCGTCATCAAAACCATCAGTATACCTTACACTGAGCTTTATTTTTATTCGTCGCATGATATGTGTTTTGCTTGGAGCGTACTTTCATTTTATTTGTTGTTTGAATAAAATCATTGGATCTGGAATCTTGAATAAGAGAGTCCTCCCATGGCTAGTTAATTATTTGACCACTCAGTGTTATTCACTTATATCTTTTTGAGTAGTTTGTCATTTTCTCACATGCTTCACTTATATCCTATGAGTAAATGGTTGAATGAATTGAATATCATAGATCTAAAATTATATATGCTTCATATGCTTATCCCATGGGGAGTGATGACTTCACTTATAAGAAGTATGGGTGGTAAATTTATTGAAAGTTAGCAAACTCAACATTGGTCACTTGAACAATTCATGGAAGAATATTGAAGGAAGAGAGATTTCACATATAAATATACTATCTTGGACATCTTTTGCAATTGTGAGCCCTCATTAAAATATGACATGCTAAAAAGTTGATGTTGAACAAGGAAGACAACATAATGAGTTATATTTTCTTATATTCGAATAGAAGTTATATTGTAATGGATCATCCAACATGTTGAGATTGCCTTTCCCCCTCATGCTAGCCAAATTATTTGCACCAAGTAGAGATACTACTTGTGCTTCCAAACATCCCTTAAACCAGTTTTGCCATGAGAGTCCACCATACCTATCTATGGATTGAGTAAGATCCTTCAAGTAAGTTGTCATCTGTGCAAGCAATAAAATTGCGCTCTCTAAATGTGCATGATCCATTAGTGTGAAGAAAATAAGCTTTATACGAACTTGTGATATCGAAGAAATAAAAGCAACAGAATGCATAATAAAGGTCTTTATCACAAGCGGCAATATAAAGTGACCTTCTTTTGCATTAAGATTTTGTGCATCCAACCATAAAAAGCGCATGACAACCTCCGCTTCCCTCTGCGAAGGGCCTATCTTTTGCTTTTATCCTCTACCCTTATACAAGAGTCATGGTGATCATCACCTTTCCTTTTTACACTTTTTATTTTGGCAAGCACTATGTGTTGGAGTGATCCATATATATATATATATATATATATATATATATATATATATATATATATATATATATATATATATATATATATATATATATATATATATAAACTCAGACGAGGTTTTCATAAATTATTATTGTTGACATTACCCTTGAGGTAAAAGGTTGGGAGGTGAAACTATAAGTCCCTATCTTTCTCTGTGTCCGATTGAAACTTTGAACCCATAAATATCACGTGAGTGTTAGCAATTGGGGAAGACTATATGATAGTTGAGTATGTGGGATTTGCTATATCAAAGAGCTTACATAGACCCTTCCTGAAAATAAGATGAATTGCAATTGTTCGATGACTAAGAACATGGTTTGTTAGTTTTCAGGAAATTTTATGGTCTATACTTTAACATGTGAATAGCTTGTTACTTGATCATGAGAAGTTTTATGAAGATGAGCTACTGTTTACGATAAAGAATAAGAAAAAGTGCTTGGAACTTTCATTGATCAAACTTGTGCACTTGATAGCATTCACACTTCATAAATTATTTCTTTTATCATTTACCTACTCGAGGACGAGCAGGAATTAAGCTTGGGGATGCTGATACGTCTCTGACGTATCTATAATTTATGAAGTATTCATGCCATGTTTACAACAAGTCTATATGATTTTGGTATGATTTGATTAGAACTAACCCAGACTGACGTTGTTTTCAGCAGAACTACCGTGGTGTTGTTTTTGTGCAGAAATAAAAGTTCTCGGAATAGGCTAAAAATTAACGGAGAATTTTTCTGGAAAATATAAAAAATACTGGAAGAAAAAGATGCGGAAGAAGAGTCCCGGGCTAACCACAAGGGTGGGGGCGCCCCACCCCCTACGGCACGCCACCCGTCCTTGTGATCGCCTCGTGGGGCCCCCTGACGTGAAACCGACGCCAACCCTTCCTATAAATCCTAAAAACCCAGAACAGAAGTGAGATCGGGAGTTCCGCCGCCGTAAGCCTCTGTAGCCATGAAAAACCAATCTAGGCCCTCTCTGGCACCCCGCCGGAAGGGGCCAACACCACCGAAGGCCATGGAGGAGGAAGCCAGTCACCATCGCCATGGAGGCTAAGGACCAGAGGGAGAACCTTTTGAGGGAGTCCTGGACTAAGGGGTCCTCGGGCGCCTGGCCTGTTAGCCATGGGCCGGACTGATGGGCTATGAAGATACAAAGACTGAAGACTCTACCCGTGTCTGGATGGGACTCTCCTTGGCCTGGAAGGCAAGCTGGGCGTTTAACTATGAAGATTACTTTCTCTGTAACCGACCTTATGTAATCCTAGATCTCTCCGGTGTCTATTTAAACCGGAGGGCTTAGTCCGGAGGGAGAGAGACTCATTACCATAATCATATAGGCTAGACTTCTAGGGTTTTAGCCATTACGATCTCGTGGTACATCAACTCTTGTAATACTCATATTCATCAAGATCAATCAAGCACGAAGTAGGGTATTACCTCCATAGAGAGGGCCTGAACCTGGGTAAACATTGTGTCCCCCGTCTCCTGTTACCATCGACCTTAGACGCATAGTTCGGGACCCCCTACCCGAGATCCGCCAGTTTTGACACCGACATTGGTGCTTTCATTGAGAGTTCCACTGTGCCGTCCCCAAAAGTTTTGATGGCTCCTTCAATCATTAACAACGATACTGTCCAAGAGGAAACCTTCCTCCCCGGACAGATCTTCGTGTTCGGCGGCTTTGCACCACGGGCCAACTCGCTTGGCCATCTAGAGCAGATCGACAGCTACGCCCCTGTCCATCGGGTCAGATTTGGGAGCCTAAACTACGTCGCGGACATCCGGGGAGACTTGATCTTCGACGGATTCGAGACCACGGCAGCCGCTCCCTATCCCTACGATGAACATGATTTAAATCTGTCATCGAACCATACTCAAAAAATTGCACCTGTAACCACTCCAGCCTTAGATCCAGTGCAGACCACACCATCCGAGGATGGGAGGATCAACCCCACCACGGAGGCCGCAGATTCCGCGGCGTTGGAGCCGCACACAGACTTAACCTCATGTGATGTCTATGTCACCGGAACTTCGGACTCGTCTGCAGCTATAAGCTCCAAACCATGTGCGTCTGTGGACGCCGAGCTTGATCAGTTATCGATCTTCGAATTCAACGCCGCATACATCTTCCGGCACTCGCCTTTAGGCGATGTGTTAAAGTCATTAAGAAACCTATCCTTAGCGGAGGGCTCACATCCAAACTATGTCCGGTTCGAACTGGAGGCTGAGGACGGGGAATTTTGCTTCCCACCCGCCACCCACTATATAGCCACTGTCGAGGATTTGACCGACATGCTCGACTATAGCTCCGAAGACATCGATGGTATGGACGACGATGCCGATGAGGAGCAGAGCCAAAACCCGCCATTTACTAGACGTTGGACGGCCACTTCTTCGTACGATGTGTACATGGTGGATACACCCAAAGCAACTAACGATGATGACAAAGAAAATCCAGTTTAGAATAAACCTCCTGAGACACAGCCCAAACGCCGGTGTCCTTGGCGCCACTCTAAGTCATGTCGTTCAAAAGACAACAATACTGGCACCGGAGTAAATAATACTCCGGACGATGCCGAAAACAATGAAGACCCTATTGAGGTAACATCCGAACAGGAGGAACAAGAAAACGGGCAAGTTAGCCCCGATGAACAGGCCATGCTCAACGACTCGGAGGACGACAGTTATCGTCCGCCCTCCGAGGATGAGGAAAGCCTTAGCAACGAGGATTTCATCGTGCCTGAGGAACCTCTCGGCGGGGCGCTTCAGCGCCAGCTAATAGCCACAGCAAGGAGCCTAAAAAAGAAGCAGCAGCAGCTTCAAGTTGACCAAGATCTGCTCATAGACAGATGGACTGATGTCCTGGCAGCCGAGGAATATGGCCTTAGGCGCCCAGCCAAGAGTTACCTGAAGCGCACATTGCTACCTCAGTTCGATGAGGAGGCGCCGGAGCCCATACCTCCCTCGCGTAATGCGGCCAACCGACCACCACGCGGACGGGACAGTGCGGCGGACCGACCACTATGCAGTCAGGATAAAGCGGCAACTCAGGCCGAAAAGCAGCCCGCCCCACCGCAACATAAAAATAGAGACAAAACAGCCCGGGGTTATACATACGACCTCCGGCAGGACCTAGACAGTAGAACATGGTATACCAGATCAATCTATGGATCGCGAGGACGTGCCTCAACACGCGACGACGGCTATCTATTCGGACGTAACAAGCCCAGTCACGCCCGGGCCGAAAACCACAGACACACTCCATCGGAGCTACCTCGCGATGTGGCCTGATATAGAGGCGCCGCCACCCTCTTTGCTTCACTGACGAAGTAATGGATCATGAATTCCCAGAAGGGTTTAAACCCGTAAATATAGAATCATACGATGGGACAACTGACCCCGCGGTATGGATCGAGGACTTCATTCTCCACATCCATATGGCCCGCGGAGATGACCTTCACGATATCAATTACCTCCCACTAAAACTCAAAGGGCCGGCTCGGCACTGGTTAAACAGTCTGACTGAGAATTCTATTGGCAGCTGGGAAGACCTGGAAGAAGCCTTCCATGACAACTTCCATGGTACATATGTCCGACCTCCAGATGCCGATGACCTAAGCCACATTGTTCGACAACCTAGAGAGTCAGCCAGGAAATTCTGGACTAGGCTCCTAACTAAAAAGAACCAGATCGTCGACTGTCCGGATGCCGAAGCCCTAGCGGCCTTCAAACATAGCATCCGTGACAAATGGCTCGCCCGCCACCTCAGCCAGGAAAAGCCAAAGTCCATGGCAGCCCTCACGGCACACGTGACCCACTATTGTGCGGGAGAGGATAGTTGGCTGGCCCGTAGCAAAAACACAGAAAGTGAAACGGGCACCCCCGAGGTCAAAAATAGCAACGGCAAGCTTCGACGTAGCAGACATAAACGCTGAAGCAATGGTGACAACACCAATGACATGACAGTCAACGCCAGATTTAGTGGTTCCAAGTCCGGTCAGCGGAAGAAGCCATATAAAAGAAACAATCAGGGACCATCCAGCTTGGACCCCATACTCGATCGCCCGTGCCAAATCCATGGCACCCCTGACAAACCAGCCAATCATACCAACAGAGATTGTTGGGTTTCTAAAAAGGCCAGCAAGTTAAATGCCGAAAACAAGGAAAAAGGATCGCAAAGCGAGGGTGATGACGAGGAGCCCCGGCAACCGAACACATGGGGACAAAAGAAGTTTCCCCCTCATGTCAAAACGGTGAACATGATATATGCTACGCACATCCCAAAGAGGGAGCGCAAGCGCGCGCTCAGGGACGTCTACACGATAGAGCCAGTCACCCCAAAATTTAATCCATGGTCATCATGCCCGATCACTTTTGATCGACGGGATCACCCGACCAGTATCCGTCATGGCGGTTCAGCCGCATTGGTCCTTGACCCAATAATTGATGGATTCCACCTGACAAAGTCCTTATGGATGGCGGCAGTAGCCTGAACCTGCTCTATCAGGATACAGTGAGCAAAATGGGCATCAACCCATCACGGATCAAGCCCACAAAGACTACCTTTAAAGGAGTCATACCAGGTGTAGAGGCCCGCTGTACGGGCTCAATCACACTAGAGGTTGTCTTCGGATCTCCGGACTACTTCCGAAGCGAGGAGTTAATCTTCGACATCGTCCCCTTTCGCAACGGCTATCACACACTGCTCGGACGGACCGCATTTGCCCGATTCAATGCGGTGCCACACTATGCTTATCTCAAGCTCAAGATGCCCGGTCCACGCGACGTCATTACAGTCAATGGAAATACGGAACGCTCCCTCCGCACAGAAGAGCACACCATTGCCTTAGCAGCAGAAGTACAGAGCGGCCTTCTCAAGCAGAACCTTAATTCGGCTGCTGAGCCTCCGGACACCATTAGGAGGGTCCGAACTATTCCGCAGCAGGACAGCCCGGCTCGTCAGGAGCTCGACTAGCAATTTGGCCTCCGTCTCAGTCCCGATCAAGCGGTGGCATTCGTACCGCGCGTACATACTACGCACTCAAAATTCCATGGGCATCGACGGAGGTATAGCTAGCTTGTAATCCACAGTACGGCTCAACCGGCACCGGAATCACACATACTTTCACTTTTCCTCTTTTCCCTTTTCGGGTTTCAATCCCGCAGGCCCCATCTGATGGCCTGATCACCGGTCCTCTTGAAGGACAAACACAACAAGACGGTAGGAAACACAGACGTATGGGGGACTTTATATGGGGTTTTGTAACTATCACCCTACCTGCTTTTCAGGACCCATGTCGGTGTACAAAAATAGGGGCGCATTTTTGTACCCCTTTTCCTGTGCACGGGCAGTCAGAGCCGCGCCCACGGCCACACCAAGCAGAACGAGGGAGGTGAGCCAAGGTAAGATCGAAGCCCAAGACAGTCAAAGCAGCGCCAAAGCCAAGACCACAAAGAGCAGAGGGACGAAGCGGGTTCCCCCGGCAAGACCCTTGTCGGACGGCCTCAGCGGCCCCGGCAAGACCCTTGCCGGGGCAGCTCACCCCACACCAACAGAGCAAGCCACCCTTGAGCCCACGGTCCCCAACGCCACCATCCACATGGGGCCAGGGCTCGGGAAGGCACCTCTGTGGTGGCATGCAGATCTTTATGAAGACATATTCAAGATCAGAGGAGGATTAGAATAGAAGACAACGGTCCTCGGCAAGATCCTTGCCGAGGAAGGCCACCAGACCCCCGGCAAGGACCTTGCCGAGGACAACTGCATGCTACGGCAAGACCCTTGCCGGGCCACCCGGCAAGGCCCTCACCAAGGACGCCAGCAGGGCCACCGCCAGGGCCACGCCAACCAAGCTTCCACCGTCGTTCAGCATGCAGCTGCTAGCCAAACCAGCTGGGCGGGCACCTGCGTTGCAACATGCAGCTCCCAGGCCAACTCATCGAGCACCTGCGTGGCAGCATGCAGATCTTCGTGAAGGCTCCACCACCGTGCCACATCAGCTGCCTGCCTACCTACATGGCGCCGCACGCATCGCTGGCCGAGGCGCGTGTCGAAGCGAGGAGGAGCGGCGATGGACGGGATGAGCCTCGCCCCCGTCCCCCAATAAAGCAAGGGGACACCTAAGCTACGCATTTAATGCGTCTTGTCCTGTAATATGAGCGATAAGCTCAGGGCTCTGTACGCCTTTCCACCACCATGTGCCACTGTGGCAACCCCTTTTTCCTATAAAAGGAGGCCTGAGGCGACCAGGAGAAGGATTCGGCTCTTTCGAACCACGCGCAGACCACAACTAGTTCGAGAGCTCAAGAACTCTCAGAAATACACCCACCAAAGCAGGACTAGGGTTTTACACATCCTCGCGGCACGAACCTGGGTAAATGATCCTTTTGCTGTCTACTAGCCCTGCTCTCCTCGCAACCCTGCGCCCCGGCAACCATAGTAGGGATTCTTGTGATCCCATAGGTCTCATTCCACACCGACATCTTTGGCGCGCCAGGTAGGGGGCGCAATTGTGACAATCTGGTCTCGTAGTTAGCCTAGCAGTTCTTCGTCGCTTTCGGTTTCTGAGAAGAAGACGGCTGGAGGAACAACGCCGGCTCAGCGGCAGAAAAGCTAAGTTATTCAAAGCCTTGGATTATATCCTTTTTACACTTGAGGTTATCGTCCTCGGAGAACTGGCCTATGCATGGGAGACCTGCATGCAAAGGGGCCCTCCCGCAATTGGCAACGCCCTTGTTCTGTTTTGAGTCCGCTCAACAGCTCAAAGCGGCCGCGTCGAAAGTGGCGGGGTAGCCTTCCGCACCTGGCAACGCTCCCAACTCTGGCTCGAGTCAAGCTCGACAGTTTGGGCGGCCGCGCTAAGGGCGGCAAGGTGGTTCGCCCGACAGCAAGCACACCCGCAGGCCAATGGGGATCCGTCCCCAAGATGCCGCCAGGTTTACTGGCGGCGCAGCCTACCCGAGAACGTGGGGAGGACATACAAAGGAAGATCGAGCAGAAAATAACATGCATAATCTTTGAAAGTGCTGCAGAGTTATATTACATCAAATTGTTGCTGCGGTTCTAACTAGACATACTGATTGTCTTTGTTGTGAACCTGCGGCGATAAGGACGGATGCCTAATCCGGCGCTGGCCCTCCACCCTCGAAATTCGGCCGACACGGCTGATAATGGGCTTGATGCGCCCCGAGCAGCAAGTCAAGATACTCCTCCGGCAAGCTCTCCAGCACGACATCGAAGTCGAGGTCGGGGTACCAGTGCGCCACCTTGGTGAGAACCTTGGTCATGGCACCCTTGCAAAGTCTCCGGGACTCCTCGGCCAGCGAGGCCGCCCGGTTGGTGTGGAGCCGCTCTAGAGCGCCGACGACCTTCTCAAAGAACAGGGTCAGGCTGCAATTGGCGCTCACGCTCCGCTCCGGGACGTACCTCACGTCCGGCATCCCCATGATGGCCAGCTGCACAGCGGCTGGGTTAGTGACGGTGGCGAGGCGATCGAGCCAATGGTTCTCGCCCTCCACGTGATCCGCAAAGTTGAGGCCCTCATTCTTCCGCAACAGCTTCTCGGCCTCCAGCTCCCTGGCCAGGGCCCCCTCCCGGGCTTTGGCCTCCGACAGCACCTTCTCGAGACTCTCCAGCTTTAGCTTGAGGTCTTTGATGGAGTTGTTGGCCTCGGAGAGCTCCCCGGCCTTGCTGACGACCGCGCCCTGCGCCTTTGTCAGGGCACTGTTAAGCGTGTCCCTCTCCTAGGACAGCTTCAGGGCCTGCTCCTTCAGCCCGTCGCGCTCCGCCTCCGGCTTCCCCACCTTGCAGGCGTGGGCAGAGACTGGCCTGCATCGAGTGCCTCCTTGTGCCTCTGCTCCAGCTCACAGGTCTGCTGCAAGACAAGCTTCTCCACCTCAGCGTCCTTGCCGCGAAGCATGGCGGCAAGCTTCTCCTCGCGTGCAGCGAGGTCCTCCTCCTGGGAGTTCAGCGCGGCCTCGCGCTGGGTCCGGGCGGCTTCAGCGGCTGTGGCCAAGTTCTTCGCCGCCTCCTGAGCTTTCTCGACGTCGGCGAGCTTCATGGTGAGCTCCACGTCGCGCTTGGCCTGCTCACCCTGGGCCGCCCTGAGCTCCTCGTGGGCCTCGTGGAACCAGTCCTCCGCCTCGGCAACGTGCTCCTGGAGGTCCGCCTCTGCCTTCTCCACCACCGCCGTCCTAGACTTAACTTTGTCCAGGCGGGCGCGGTGGAGCGCCTGGAGCTTCCGGAAGCTGGCGCCCATGGCATGGAGAAGCCGCTCCTCCTGCGAGCCGTCGCCCCCAACGATTGGCTCGTCGACGACTTCAAGCCCGGCAGCGGCAAGCACTTTGTCGTCGAACACCTCTCCCTCAACGGGTGTCCTGGTGCTCGACGCGCTTGGAAGGTGGACGAACAAGTCGTCACTCACCCTCAAGTACTTGCCGGAGCCGGAAGCAGCGGAGGAGGAAGGCTGGTCGCCAGCCTCCTCCTCCTCCTCCTCGGCAGCGGCTCCGCCGGCCTCCCCGGCAGGCCCCTTGTCGGTCTCCTCAGCGGCGGCTTTGCCGGCCTCCTCGGGAGCCCCTGGCGGCGCGCCGGCAAGAGCATCCTTGGCTCCTCCTCCATGGCGATCTTCTCGGCGTCCGCCTCGGCCTTGGCGGCGTCCTTGATGACGGCATCCACGTCCTCCGGGTTCACCGGGAGGGATCAGACACCAAAGAAGGGGTGAAGCAAAGTGAGACCAAGAATCGAAGAAAAGGAACAGGGGCGATCGTGAACAGCTTACGGTCATGTACCGGGCTGGGAAACAGAAGCCCCCTCCCCGCCAACATTTGACATCGAGGCAAAGCCACCGGCGCCCAAGTTCTCCTCCTCCTCCTCCATGTGCGCGGGCTCGGTACTTGGCGCCCTTGCCGGGGACGCCCCTCGGGGCGGCGTGGTCGATGGGGGCGGCGCGTTGGGAGTAGCCCTCTGGGGCTCCTCCTGTCGCTACTCTCCTCCTGCAAACCCGGCAAGGTCAGCACTAAAGTGTCATGCCCCTGACACATGTCGATGGGAGAAGTGTGACGAACTTACGCTGGGGGCTATGCCGGGGGCTGCTGTCCGGGCTGCTCAACACCACCGGTAGCACCTTGAAGTACCGGTAGGGGCTGGCCACCCTTGAGGCCTTGGCCCTCTTCACTCTCTGGGACAGCGTCTCCACATCCCTGCGAAGATTACGACAAGTCAAGACAAGCAACACAGAGTGAGGAGACAGAGATAACGAAAAGGAACCAGATGCTTACTCGTCGTCTGCCTCCTCCTCTGCCGTCTTCCTCTTCCTCCTCGGGCTGAGGGATCCATAATAGAAGATGACCTCCATGTCAACATCCGCCGGAGGAGGGGAAGGAGGCGGAGTCTAGGCACGCTCGGATGAAGAAGGGGCGGCTGTCTTCTTCTTCACCGTGGCCATCGCCGGCTTCTTCGCCGTTGCGGCCCTCGTATGGCACCGGGACCCCTCCAAGGTCAGATGTGGCTGCACAGCCCTGCCGGGCCGGACCGGCTCGCCGGAACTGGACCACCGCAAGACTCGCCCTCTCCCCATTTCCGGCGTCGGGCTTGCGGTCTCGGCTTCCTCCTCCGACGACTCACCGGTAACATCTTCAACCAGTGGAGCCTCGGTGTCGGCGCTGCTGGCTCCCCCGGCGGCCGCCGCCCACCGGGCGAGCTCCTCCTCCTCCGCGGCCGTCGCGCCCTTGTCCTCCACACCACCAGCGCTGCCAGCCTCCTCGGCAAGCTGGGCCTCCCTCGCCTTGGTGGCGATGTAGTCCAGCTCCGCCTGGGTGGTGTCCTGGACAAGCAGCCGCTCGGCGCTGGCGTTGACATACCCCTCGTGCAGGGTGTCGAAGAAGTTCGGCACCTCTGCGTACTCCGGCTCCTTCCAGCTCGGGTCGGGGCCATGCGCGTTGCAGTCCGGCATCATGGCAATGATTTTGGACCGGCGCGAGTTATTGCACAATGGGACCACTCATGTCGGCAGCTTGAACAGAGGCCTCTTGAGGACCTTGCCGGCCTTCGCGCGGCCCTAGCGACCTTGCCAGTCCGCTCGACCTCGCCGTCGCGGCCCACGTCAAGCTGGAAGAGCCACTGGCAGAAATGGGCGTGCCCCATCACTTTGAAGTTGTGGTCGAGGCCGAGGCGAAGCCGCATGATGTCGGCGGGGTTCGTGAAGAGCCAGGCTGGCCTCCCCTTGTTATGCAGCGGAGCGATCCGGCGACGGATGAAGTCTACCCCGATCATCTCAAGGGTGAGGCTGGCCTCAGTGAGCCGGAGGATCCTGGTGGTGGCGACCGTGAGCTTCTCGTCGTCAGCATCGATGTCGCTCCAATCATTTCGGCGGACTAGCGGCGCCCGGCGAACCTCGCAGAACGCTGGCGGGTCCTTCTCCTCGATCCAGCACCATCGGCCCGGCCATTCTTCCCACCTCTCCTTCATGGCTCCCTACGGATACGCTCCCTTGGATCTTGAGACCAAGGCGATGCAACCGGTGATGGCGCCCCCTGGTTGGATCCGAGGGGAGAAGTAATGGCGGAAGAGCACCGTGTTGGGGTGCACTCCGGCGAAGCCCTCGCAGGGATGTGTGAAAAAGGCCATGCACACCACCACATTCAGAGTAAAATCCAGGCGGCGGAAGCCAAAGGTATGCATGATGTCGCTGAAGAAATCGGAGAAGGGAGGACAGAGCCCGCAGGAAAAATAATCGACAAAATAGAGTACCGATTTGGGGCAACCTCGGCTTGATCGGCGGGGATGACACGCTGCGCGTGTTGCCCCGATTCTCCCCTCGCCTTCACTCGCCACAGGGCTCAAGAAGTCGAGCTCGAACACGTCGACCGTCGAGGGGAAGACGGCAGACTACGTCTGCTACACCGCCAGCGCACTCTCTGGCGGCTCCACGGCTCCGGCGTCCTGGGCCACTCCCTTGCCCTTGGTGGATTTTGGCGCCATGGTGACTGGGGGAGGAGGGCATGACAGAGGGCGGAGGAAGCGCAACGGCGGCGAGCAGGAACGAAGCTTGAAGAAGAAGAGAAAGGCGGGAGGAGGTTTCTGAGATTGGGGTTGCACGAAGGGTAAAAGGAACAGTGCGCCCGCGGTTATCCCTTTTTATGGGGAAGCCGCAAGGCGCTCTGCCCATTTACTGCGATGTGACGCATGCATGTGGAAACCACCCCACGCATGCCGCCCACGTCACGCACACCCCTCCAAGCCGCACCCTGCTGCTGGTCGTGGAGTAGCGGAGTGTGAAGAATCTCACCACGGTAAAACCGCCCCACCTGGCAAGACGTTTTGGCCTGGCCCAACAATGTGTCGGCGCTTATGTGTGCCCAGGCCGGGGCTCTGTCGGTGTACAAAAATAGGGGCAAATTTTTGTACCTTTTTTCTGCAAGGCAGTCGAGCCAGCCCACAGCCACACCAAGCAGAACGAGGGAGGTGAGCCAAGGTAAGATCGAAGCCCAAGACAGTCAAAGCAGCGCCAAAGCCAAGACCACAAAGAGCAGAGGGACGAAGCAGGTTCCCCCGGCAAGACCCTTGCCGGGCGGCCTCAGCGGCCCCGACAAGACCCTTGCCAGGGCAGCTCGCCCCACACCAACAGAGCGAGCCACCCTTGAGCCCACGATCCCCAACGCCACCATCCACATGGGGCCAGGGCTCGGGAAGGCACCTCTGTGGTGGCATGCAGATCTTTATGAACACATATTCAAGATCAGAGGAGGATTAGAAGACAACAGTCCTCGACAAGATCCTTGTCGAGGAAAGCCACCAGACCGCCGGCAACGCCCTTGCCGGGGACAACAGCACGCCACGGCAAGACCCTTGCCGGGCCACTCAACAAGAGCCCTCACCAGGACGCCAAAGCCAGGCCACCGCCAGTCCACGCCAACCAAGCTTCCACCCGTTGACATGCAGCGTGCCAGCCCAACCAGTTTGGGCGGGCACTGCGTGGCAACATGCAGCTCGAGTGCCAACTCGCCAGCGCCTACGTGGCGGCATGCAGATCTTCGTGAAGGCTCCACCACCGTGCCACCTCAGCTGCCTGCGCTCGCTTACATGGCGCCAAGACGCGCCGGCCGAGGCGTAGCGTGTCAAAGCAAGGAGGAGCGGCGACGAACGGGATGGGCCTCGCCCCCGTCCCCCAATAAAGCAAGGGGACACCTAAGCTACGCATTTAATGCGTCTTGTCCTGTAATACGGGTGATAAGCTCAGGGCTCTGTACGCCTTTCCACCTCATGCGTGCCACTGAGGCAACCCCTTTTTCCTATAAAATTAGGCCCGAGGCGACCTGGAGAAGGATTCGGCTCTTTCGAACCACGCGCTGACCACAGCTACTTCAAGAGCTCAAGAACTCTTAGAAATACACCCACCAAAGCAGGAATAGGGTTTTACGCATCCTCGCGGCCCGAATCTGGGTAAACGATCATTGTGCTGTCTACTAGCCCCGCTCTCCTCGCAACCCTGCGCCCTAGCAACCGTAGTAGGGATTCTTGTGATCCCATAGGTGTCGTTCCACACCGACAACCCACATGCAGCTCTCCCTTTGTTTTGTCATGTTAAATAGCATTTTGATTATCGCACTACTTGTATCAATGCCCCGTGACATATTAATCAAACTACGATGGAAACAGTCCGTGGCCCGAGCTTTAGGGCCCCAGCTTATTACCTTTGCGCCCTTTCTGTTTTCCTTTATTTTTTCTCTCTCTTTTTTTTCTTTCCCTCCTATGGGTAACTTTGTCAGATAGCACCCGTACACTTTGGTACGTTTCATATTTGCCAGGGGCTTCATAGCACTCCGCACTGTGGCAACAAAAGTCCGAACACTTTTTATAGTATAGTTCGGCACCCCGAATTTAGCACTATATGCACTGGCTCCGAATCATGTCTTTGGTCAAAAGTTAGGCTGCCCTGCTCCTGTGCTTGCTACCTTACGTTTTGATATATCGGCTAAGGTAGTAAAGGGAGAACTACTGTGATTGTGCCTTGGTTTATCCAAAGGAGCATCTCAGTAGAGAAAGGCGAAAACTGACTATCATGATGCGGCGAGAGCCGGTCACCTCTTCGGAGGTTGTAAATCATTGGAGATTTTTTCTGCATTACGCGAAGGATCGGTACTTCCCGATCTGGCGCTTATAGCCCTCTAGTTCAGATACCAGGGGCTGTGCCAACATTTTTATTGTCAAAGTCCTATGGCTAAGTGAGGGTGTTAAAGCTGCATAGTCTGATTGCCTGGTTCGTTGCGCTAAACAACTCCTTCAAGGACCATATAATTGGATAAGAGTGTTTAGATTCCATCCCGAACACCTCCGTACTACCTACGTGGGGGCAGAAGCCGACGACTGGCCAGCTCTCAGATTTCATACAACACGGCCGCACAGGAGGTAATTAAGAAAACATAACAATTATTATATTACATACCCACTTTGTTTTATCATACAAGGCAGAGGCAACTTGAATGCATTCATTCAAAAGTAATTTCTTGCAAACACTGTGTCGCTACAATACGAGACCCCTCCAGGACGTCTCCAAAATATCGCTCGGGTGTGCGTTGTTCCTTGCCCTCGTGCGGCCCCTCGGTCACAATCTTGTTGGCTTCCATCTTTGCCCACCAGACTTTGACGCGGGCGAAGGCCATACGCACTCCCTCGATGCAGACGGACCGCTTGACGACTTCCAGCCGAGGATAGGCATCCACCACCGCTTCACGAGGCCGAAGTAACTGCTGGGTATAGCTTCGGCTGGCCATAGCCGGATTATTAAATCCTTCATGGCCAATTTTGCCACCCTGTGCAGCTCGACCAGTTGTTTTAGCTGATCGCTGAAGGGCACCGGATGTTCTGGCGCAAGATATTGCGACCAGAATAGCTTCTCCGTGGAGCTCCCTTCTTCGGCTCGGAAGAACTCCGCATCGTCGGACACACTGCATGGCAGATCAGCAAAAGCCCCTGGAGAACTCTGAATCCGGGTTAGTAAAAGATACTTCCTCTTCACATATTTGCTTTGCATGCTAAAAGCCTTACCCAGCGCGATCTTTCTGGCTTCCTGGATCTCCTGGAGGGCACCCTGGTGTCGGTGTCAAAACCGGCGGATCTCGGGTAGGGGGTCCCGATCTGTGCGTCAAGGCTGATGGTAACAGGAAGCAAGGGACGCAGATGTTTACCCAGGTTCGGGCCCTCTCGATGGAGGTAAAACCCTACTTCCTGCTTGATTAATATTGATGATATGGGTAGTACAAGAGTAGATCTACCACGAGATCGTAGAGGCTAAACCCTAAGAGCTAGCCTATGATGGTATGATTGTAATTATGATCGGCCTACTAAGGACCAACCTCTCCGGTTTATATAGACACCGGAGAGGGCTAGGGTTTACATGGAGTCGGTTACAAGGAAGGAAATATAATATTCGGATCGCCAAGCTTGCCTTCCATGCCAAGGAAAGTCCCATCCGGACACGGGCCGAAGTCTTGAGTCTTGTATCTTCATGCTTCAATAGTCCGGACGTTGTACACAGTCGGCTGTCCGGGATACCCCTAATCCAGGACTCCCTCAGTAGCCCCTGAACCAGGCTTCAATGACAATGAGTCCGGCGCGCAGTCTTGTCTTCGGCATTGCAGGGCGGGTTCCTCCTCTGAATACTCCAAAGTGATCATCGAACACGTAGACCATGTCCGGATCTGCAAGATGATCTCCGTATGGTATAGATCTGATTCGTTGGCAATCATCGTGTATCGTGCCCTCGCGTCGGGGCTTGGTCCAACGCGAACCGACGTTTCCTGCCCCACAATGACTCATGTTGCGAGGCGGTTTTATTGGCACGTCCCGTCGAGGCAGAGATCGTGTTCCTTTTATTACGGGATTTTCCATCAATATGAGCACGCGTGACCCCACGACGGCTGTTGGTATAACCCGTGTGTTTTTTAGATAAGCCTCAAACGGTCACACCGGGGACTCTTGATATTCACCCTCTTTATAAAGGGGTCGAGACCTACGCCTCTTTTTCACCTTCATCGCGCCTTCTCGCGCCTCGAGTTCTAACACCCAAAATCTAAGCTCCACCCCTCCGGAATCCTCCAACATGTCCTGATCTGACCCTCAAGGCCGGTGGGTGGCCTCCTCGATTGAAGAGAAGGTCATTGCAAAGCTTAGGGAGGTCGGATACCTGACCGCAGATATCCAGCAAAGGCTCCCTGCTCCAGGGTAGGCCATCCCTACGTCGGAGCCCAATGAGTGTGTCGTTTTCGTCCCACACTTTCTCCTCGGTCTGGGTTTCACCTCGATCCCTTCGTGAGGGGGCTCATGTTCTATTACGGGTTGGATTTTTACGATCTGGCTCCTGACGCTATCCTCCATATCTCGTCGTTTATTATCGTATGCGAGGCTTTTTCTCCATATCGCCCCACACTTCGGCTTATAGCTCAAGACCTTCAATGTGACGCCTTGATGATCGATCGGCGACACGCTTGAAGTGCGAGGTGTCGTAATAAGCAGGAACGGTGATGCCCCGTGGCCAGAGGGTTCTTTACCAGAAGTATCCGATGTATGGCAGCGGAGGTGGTTTTATGTCACGGCTCCTAGGGGCACAAAGTGGGTGGCTGCCCCCGAGTTTCGTTCGGGCCCTCCGTCACAGTTGGCGTCTTGGACGGATGTAGGACGGAATTGGGGACCCGATGGTGACATACCCGTATGCAGAATCGCATCCGGGAACTTCTTGCAAGGGACATTAATCTTGTCAAGATAATGCAAGTGATGTTGATCCGGCGGATGTTGCCATGCTAACGCCAGCCTCCGGATGTGGGAGTTCAATCCGAGGGTCCGCGGACCGTCAAGCACTTCTTCGGCCTGAAGCTCGAAGAGATGTGCAAATTGTTCTTCGGACGAAAAGTAAAGTGTCTGGACACCATCGAGGATGCGGCCTAAGCTGTAATCGCCTAGATACCCAAGTAAGTAAACTTGATACCGGACACCATGTTTTGTATCTGTTATGATTGTTTATTCTGAAAATCACCCGCGTCCAGGAATGGCTCAGCAAGGCGGAGAGAATTAGGTGCCTAGCGCCACTTCCCGAAGGCTCGCCCGCCCCCACCATGGCCAAGATGCTTGACCGAGTACTCAGCAGGATGCCCCCCCAGAAAGACAAGGGGAAGGACGGAGAATCCGAACCCCACGCGGCTACGCATCCGAACCGGGGGAATTGTTACCTCCCCTAAGGGGGATAGTCGGGAGGGGGAGGTTAAGGCCTCCTCCCTGCGCGGGAAGAAGAGGGCCGCCTCCGAAGACCCGGACACGGAGATGCCCAAACCCGGGAAAAAGATAACACCAGGGGGCTCTGCCCCAACGGGCACCCTCACCGCATCGTGCCCAACAATGGGCCAGCCCTCCACCGAGCTGTAAGTTAATTTTTAATTCAAGATGTTATGCCTCCAAGATCAATAACCAGGATTCGCTCTTCGTAGTTGGCTAGCAGCCCCTCTCACCAGAGTTCGCCTTCGGGGACCTTCCTCTAGAGATGATGGAGAGCGAGACCCCACCTACCTCTCCGCTCAGCGGCGGGCGACACCAAATGTCGCTCACGGAGGAGTCCGGATCTCGCCAAGGCGGAGGCTAACGCGCTGGCCCGCCCCGAGCTCAGAGCGCTTGGCTCCCGCAGAAGCGGCGGGAAGGGTCCAAGATAGTTCGATGTCCGCCGTATATACCGACGGGTCTAATGGGGTGGGCTGCGCTCTCGGAGGAGCACCGCTCATTAATGAGCGCGGTGCTCCAGAAGATTTCGTCTGCTACAAGCGGTTTGAATGAAGCATTTGCAAGTCTGCTCAGAGGCTTTGATAGTGAAGAATACACTATTTTTAGCTGTGAGGCACGCGTTAGGTGTGCTCCATATAGATAGTAGCCCCAGAGACACTAGTTGCCCGCCCTAGGGGGCAAACAGGGGATCATAAATCAATGATTGCGCTATAAATATGTGCAGGTACCTGTGAGTCCTGCCACCGACCAGTCCGTGGAAGTTTCTGAACTGACCAGGCAGATTCGATCGATTGATGCCGATATCACGCTGGTGAACGAGCGGCTGGACAAGTCACAAGGTATGTGCTCTGCCTTCCTTTGTATAGGAGAATATGGAGGCGGCATGATATTAATGTAATATGTTCGGACTGCAGATGGTGTTGCCGCCGTGGAGGCCCTGAGGGCAGAACTTGTCCAACCAAAGGAACAAGATCGGAATAGCAATGCGGCTTCCCTAAAGGCGACCGAGGAACTGAGAGCCGAACAGGCTGCTCATCGCCGAAGCGGAGAAAAGATGGCCGAAGTGGCTATTGAGTTAAAGAATGCCGCTGAGCAGTATGAGTTCCTTAAAAAGGAGCATAAAGATAGCTTGGCCAAGCTGGACAAGGCACACAATGCCACCAAGGAAATACGGACCAAGCTCAGGGGGGCGCGGGAGGAGCTTCAACAGGCCGGTAAAATCGTGGCTGGAGGTTCCTACTTGCTGCGGACGAAGTTTTTCGATCCGAAGTACGCTCCCATGGATGGGTGCTGGAGTCCCGCGGACGCATATGCGGATTTGGTGAAGAGTACGACTGACACTGCCGAGTTCTTCGATGGTCAAGGTGATAAGGAGGTGGAGAAGCTTTTCTGGTCGCAATTCAATGCTCCCACTCGTCCGCTGCCGTTAAATGACAAGATGGCTGCTGTAGCGAAGCTTCACAGGCTGTCCGGTCTTGCAATGCGGTCTGTGATAGACCATATTTGGCCGGAAGGGCCTAAGCCTGACAGTTACTTTGGCTTGGTGCAGCGGTTCCTTGGGGCCGTGCCTCAGATCGACGCAATGAGGATGTCGGCGTGCATAGAGGGTGCACGGATGGCTCTTGCCCACGTTAAATCCTATTGGACGGATATGGAGGCCAATATTATAGCGACTCCAAGATCCGCGCGGGGGCCAGATCCGCCGAAAGCACTACTTGGCGCAGGTCACATAAGGTGCCCGCCTAATAGAGGCGCAGTGCTCGAAGAATGTCTTATTTGAGTGATGAATCGAATCATTGTAACAAACAATGTTAGTTTGGTTGTAAGGCTATATTTATACTTTTTGCCCGAAAGTATTATTGTGTCCCCTGTATGGCCGTTTACATATATATAAGGGACGCCAGTTTGGGACACCTAGGTGCCCAGACACCTTGGCTATCCGTCGTTGGATCGTGTTTAGCGGCTGATTTGGCAACAAATGTAAATGCCTTAATTACTAATTAATTTGGTAGGCTTTAATTCTTTAACCATACCATGCATGCATGTCACCTCATAGAAAAGGAAGGAGATTAAAGTACCATACTGTATTAAAATTAACACTTATTGTTTCGTAGAATAAGTCACTAGGTATGTAAATACTCGTGTATTTTACGTAATTTTAGTAGTAGACATACACACCACATAATTGGGTATACACAAACTCGTACATACACTTTTTTGCATGGTACCCGCATATATACGTAATTTCAAGCATTTGGTATATGCATACCGCTGTATGTAAATAAATTTTTAGTAGGTATATGCATACCCACGCATGTATATAATTTTGTTAGTAGGTATATGCATACCCGCCAGATGTATATAATTTCGCTACTAGCTAGAACCTAGAATAATTTATTGGATATATACATACCCGCCAGATAGATACTCATATTGAATTGTTAGGAAACAAAAAGAACATAATAGTTTAGAACATAATTTACTGGGTATATAATACTTGCTTATGTACATCATTTCGGTAGTAAGTATTAGATACCCGTATAGATAGTTAGGAGACAAAATACGGTATTGATACCCACAATAGTTTAAAAAAATCAAAAATTAATACGATTTATTGTATGGCAAGTCTTGCATGCCTAGTAGTTATAAATGGAAACAAAACGTAAGTATGGAAAGCCTTGCATGAAAAATAGTTAGGAAAGAAATCAAACAATAATTGTGCAGCGATACTTACCTAAAACAATCAAGGTGCCCGGCACCTAGGTGTCCCATCTATTTTATATATATTTATATATATATATATATATATATATATATATATATATATTTATATATATATATATATATATGAATGTTTAATCTGAAAGATAGCAGTCGTTATTTCATCCCCATGCAGGCAATGCGGGGGTGTTCGCAAAAAATATGCTTAATCACACTTGATCCAATGTCTTGGTCCATGAAGGAGCTGATCGCATGTCGAACTAGGCAACCGGACTATATAGCTGTAACAATTTCTCTTAGCCATGGAGTTCAATGTTGGGGCTACTATGTAGCCCCGGTACCTTCGCTGCATCCGAATACGGGCGTGTGTACATGACCGAAACGGTCCTTCGTTAACGCGGAGGGATCTTAAAGATCCCGATAAGTCTTCGAGTGGTTGAACAGTCTCTCGCTGTATCATGACACTAAGTTTCGGCTTTCATCGAGGTGCTCATCCGAATAACCAGGCACAATCGCAGAAGTTCTCCTTGGCCACCTTAGCCGATAGTAACGAACATAAGGCGGCAAACCTCAGAGCCGGGCAAACCCAACATTTGACCAAAGACATGATTCGGAGCTGCTGCATATAAGGCCAAACTCATGACGCCGAACACTCCCAAGGGTGTTCGGACTTTATAATAGTCGATGGGCTCAAGAATGCCCATTCGTTATAAACCCTATTTTTCCAGGTAGGTGTGTTGATCTGTCGTGGTGAGATGCCAAAACGATAAAGATCCTCTCGTGGGTATGGAACCCATGGGATGGTAAAACAACAAGAGGCAATAAAAAGGTTTACACAGGCTTAATCTAAAAAGAAACCTGCTGAACGGGCCCCGCTGCACGCTCAGCGCTTTGTCTCTGCGCAGCCGTGATCTCGAAGGGCATCGCGCTTAACGTTGTCTCTGTGGGAAAGAAGGAAAACTCAGAGAAGAGTGCAACGTAAGTATGCGGCGGATAATGGGTGTGTGATGTTGGCTCGCCCATAAGGCTGAGCCAACTGTGGGACTGTATTAAGTACTTATAGCCTCGTGTCCACTATGGGATTACATATACGGTGCCTTGGTTCAATTTTATCCTCGCATCGGACTCGTTTAGCCGAAGTCTGTGGTCTTTGGCGACCAGCCATGTTTTTCTCGATGTTGGAGGCCGCTCATAGTCCGCCGCGAGGGCCGCCGTTCCTTCGCCGTGACGGAGCGCCTGTTAGTCCGCTATCGGTGATGACGCCACGTGGACCGGCATCTTAAGCGAAGGTAGCCATACGCGGCAATGTGTTGAAGCGGCGAAGGCCGCTTCGAGTAACACGCGTGATAATCGCTTTGGAAGGGTGCAATGATGAAGAGTAGTTCTTCGCTCGAGTTGCTCGTAGGCGAAATAATGTTACCTCCAAAGGCGACGGAGCCCCTCGCCTGGGCTTCAACGCCGTATCACCCCTTCAAAGGTGGTGTTGCTTTTGTTTAATTCTGGCGGGTCTATCCTCATCCTCGCGGATGTTGTCTCATATATTAGATTGAGATCGCTGCCGTCCATAAGGACTTGGGTGAGATGGTATCCGCCGATTATCGGGTCAAGCACCAAGGCTTTTGATCCTCCGTGCGTAATACTAGTCCGGGTCATCCAAGTTATCGAAAGTGATCGGATAAGGCATCCGTGGTTAGGCGTGAGTACGATGGGCTCTATATCGAGCGCCAGATCTATAGTAACGTCAAGGCTCCTCATGGATGTGTGAGTCGCGTGGATCATGTTCACATCGCTTTTAACCTCTCGCGGGAATTTTTTTCGTCCCTTCGTTGTTCGACCGCGTGGTTCATCCTCGCTCTTCACTTGGTGTTTCCTTTCCTTGTGTTCGCAATTAATTTGCCGGGCTCGCTGAAGACCCAAAGACTCTATGGCTGGTTTGCAGTGTTTGTCGTGGTGCCATTAATTTGGCATAGTCTGTCTAGGACTCTATTCAGACCGGACGGTCCCACTTTGCTGCCTTTTAGATGGCTTGTTTTGCTGATTAGGTCGAGAGCCCTGAATCCGCTATCGACCGTCGGCTATCCGGACTCTCTTCCTTGTTTTGGCGCTTATTTTTATGACGTCAGGCTTCCCATTGCCATCCCTTATTTCGATGTGTGGGTCACGGTGCCTTTTACGGGCTAGCCAGCTATCCTCTCCCCGCGCAAAGCGGTCATGAGGCTTGTTAGGGCTGCCATTGTCCTTGGCTTTTCTTGCCGAGGTGTCTGGCTAGCCACTCATCACGGATGATGTGTTTGAATGCCGCTAAGGCTTCGCATCCGACACCAACAATTTGATTCTTCTTAGTGAGGAATCTGTTCCAAAACTTATGGGCGGATTCTCCGGCTGTTGGACTATGTGACTTAAGTCGTCAAGATCCTGAGGCCGGACATAGGTCCCTTTGAAAGTTGGCCCCTGAAGCTGCCCTCGAGTTCCTCCTCCAATTGAATTTTCGGGAGGCCTTTCAACCAGTGTCGAGCTGGTCCTTCAGCTTGAGGGGAGGTATTTGATGGCCTCAAGGTCATCCCCACGGGCCATGTATGTGTAGGATAAAGTCCTCGATCCATACCCTCAGGTCTGTTGTTCCGTCAGATGCCTCTATGTTCACAGTTTAAAGCCCCTGCGGGGAATTCGTGGTCCAAGATTTATCGAAAGCATGTGGGGTGAGCAGCCCTCTCAGATCTGGACGTGCTGTGGCATGTCGTCGGTGTTGTTGTGTCCGTGTTTACTCCGGACTGGTATGATTGGCATAATCATTTTGGTGACCATAGTCCCTCGCTGGGTGCGCCCTTTGATCCATAAATGGACCTGTTGCGCCAAATTTTCTTATTCAGGTGTTCACGCGGATCGTAGGCGGCGCCGGTAGCCGCTTTGTTGCGCTACGGCGGCACGGCTTCGCCATCGAATTCCGCGTAGTTTGCGCTTTTGATAGCTCTTTGTACGGCGATCATCGCCAGATCTTTCTTCGTTCTAGCACTTTGTTCCATCTACGGTTGAGCTGCTTTCGGGCGGCTTTGAGCCGTTGCTTCGCTTCTTTAGACTTCTTGCGGTGGCCGTAAGCTTTCGTGGAGGTTATCTCCTTCCGCATGTTTTTCCGGATTGCATCATTATCCCGGACTATTTTCCCCGCTGGTTCGGTTTGATGACCTCGCCCCGTCGGGATCATAGTCCTCGGCATCTGCTTTCCGAATCGTGTTCGGGCGCACAATTGGTTCGTGCTCCTTCCATCGCTGGATCCATATGGTCGTTGTTGCCCTCGGAGTTGATTGTAGTATCGATCCTTTTGGCGCCTTGTCACTATATTTACCGTTGTTGATTTAGAACGGGCTGTCGCATTGTCCTTTGCCTTTTGTCCGGGTTTTATCGTCCGGATTGTCGCTTTGTCTTTTGGGCGATCCACCATGTATATGTCGGTGACGAGGGGAAGTCCGGCTACCCTATAGATTCCGAGATCTTCCCGCATCGTCGCCCATACTGGCCGATGTCTTCGAGTCAAGTCGTGCACGCGGTTAAATCATCGATCGTGGCTATGAAGTGGGTGGTGGGTGGCAACGAATTCTTCATCGCCGCTTCCCACTAACCGGACGAAGTTTAGCCCAGAAATTTCTGTCAAAGAGAGAGTTTTCAACGAATTCAGCATGTCGCCAAAGGGTGAGGCCGAAGATGTCCATGGCGGTAAACTCCATTCACCGGAGCCCAACCTGGCTCGACCAAGCTCAGAGTGCGGACCGGACTCAACATCCGGATATGAGTCCGGGGTCCGCCGTAGGCCGCCACAAGAGGTAAGGCCCATGTTCGGCTCCACCGCTGATAATTGTGTGACCTGCGGGCGGGTCCAGCCTCCGCCCTCGTGCAACGCAGCTCGCCCGAATTTAGGTCCGAGGCTATCGCGCGGTGATACCCGAGCTTTGTCCAATAGCAGGTCTAAGCCGCTCGCTGTGGATGGTTCGTACCGTGTTATTGACGGTGATTGAAGGAGCCATCGAGCCTCGTGAGCGACGGCTACACGGAGGAACTCTCAATGAAAGCACCAATGTCAGTGTCAAACCGCGGATCTCGGGTAGGGGGTCCCGATCCGCAAGGCCAAGGCTGATGGTAACATCAAGCAAGGGACGCAGATGTTCACCTAGGTTCGGGCCCTCTTGATGGAGGTAAAACCCTACTTCCTACTTGATTAATATTGGTGATATGGGTAGTACAAGAGTAGATCTACCACGAGATCGTAGAGGCTAAACCCTAAGAGCTAGCCTATGATGGTATGATTGTAATTGTGATCGGCCTATTTATGACCAACTCTCCGGTTTATATAGACACCAGAGAGGGCTAGGGTTTACATGGAGTCGGTTATAAGGAAGGAAATATAATATCCGGATCGCCAAGCTTGACTTCCACGCCAAGGAAAGTCCTATCCGGACACGGGCGAAGCCTTCGGATCTTGTATTCAGATGTTTCAATAGTCCGGACGTTGTACATAGTCCGGCTGTCCGGATACCCCCTAATCAAGGACTCCATCACCTGCGCTTTGACGAGCCTTGGCGAGTTCGGTCTCTTGAGCCGATGCATCATGCTCCAAGGTCTCGCACTTCTTCACCGCGTCCTGGAGCTCTTGTTGGACCTCTTTGACCCGGGCCTTGAGCTTCTTACGGGCGGCCTGCTCCTTGACAACCTTCCCCTCGGCTTTGGCCAGGGCCTTCTTAAGGGCCTCGACCTCGTTCGTCGCTCCTGCACATATCATAGCATCATGGTCAATCCACACAATTTATTCTTTCCGCATACACAGCAGGTCATTACATACCTTCCTGGTCTTCAAGCTGCTTCCTCGCTTGTCCGAGCTCCTCCTCGGCCTGCTCCGATCTACTGCCTCATCCGAGGCTTCGGCAATATCATGAGGCCATGCCAGCAAGCGACGCTTGCATATTCATTTCGATATATTTAGTTATTTTCCCAATAATGGATTGATCCTCGTCCGTCCTTTCTTTTTGAACACCGAACAAAGGTCTCGTGGGCTATTGTCTATATTGGGATCTTCTCTTTGCGTCGCACTGAAAACTGTCGCCAAGTTGTCATAGAGCTTCGTTAGTCCGCCTTAGCGGATGAACCCTTTCAATTACCGTGCCCATAAGAACACCGTGCTTCATCCACAATGGAAGCGCTTCGCAGCGCTTCCTAAGATTATCCGTGCCCCCGGTTGGACAGGGGTCACTGCATGGGCATACCCTCTTCAAGGAGGTTGCATTGATCGGATTCCTGAGCCAGATTGGTCTCGAAACGATTCCGCCGAAGGGCCGAATCGACGGCGCCTCATCACTGCCTCCATGGGGATTTGCTCCTCGGTGTCCGGGCGACGGAGGTTTCGCTCGCGCCTCCAACCTCCCCTGCTCGAAGGTCCTTCGGGATAGCACCTCGGTGTCACCCTTGGCCTTGGGAGAGTGAGCGGCCGGCGGTGACTTGCTGGCTATCGCCCTCGAGTCCGGCGAACCCCTTGTTGAGGATCGTTGGGAACTGTCATGGGTCGGATTGCAATGGCATGATTAATCGTATCAATACAATAAAAAGGAGAGGCCGGATATGGACATATACGGGTTAAGACACTTATGACGCAGCCAGGGGCTTGGGTCGGGGGCGTCGCTCCAGACTGCTGTCGACATCCCACGCGGAGTTATCTGCAAGGGAGCCCTTCCCCTTCTTGGACGTCTCCGCCTCCAGATTCGTGGAGGCCGCCCTGTTCCTCTTTCCCTCGGCAGGGGAAGGGTTGTTCTCCTCCTCCTTGTCGTCGTCGTCCTCAGCGGCGGAGGAAAGGTTCTCTTTGTCTTCGGACGTCATGTCCGAAGCACCCTTGTGACGGGGGCCACCTTTGGCTCCTTTGGCCTTCTTCTTGGCCTTCTTCTCCGGCGGCTGATAAGGCACCGGAACCAGCATCTTCGCCAGGAGCGGAATGAATCGCTCTTCAGGCAGCGGAGCCGAACACTGGATCTGCTCCGCTCTCTCAGTCCACACCTAAAATAATATGGTAAAGATTAAACACCCTCCTTGGACAAGCAAGTAGAGGGTACTGAAAGTGCAACTATCCCTGGGTGGTTTTGGTAATTCCTAACAACATATAGCTCATTGAGCTAACATTATTCCAAGATGAATATTTCAGGAAAAGCTCAATGAATGGCATGGCATGGATGAGGAAAGTGGACCCCTCAAAATACTAAGGATTGACTCAAGCTCAAAAGCTCAAGACTCTACATTTTATATTTTAGTGATCCAAGATCACTTGAGTCTATAGGAAAAGCCAATACTATCAAGGAGGGATGAGGTGTTGCTTAATGAGTTTCTTGCTCCATAGTGCTTAGTGATATGCTCCAAAGCCCTCAACTACTTTCTCACATCCACATATGACCTAAACCCAAAGTCCAACTCGGCCCCACCGATTCTTTTCTATCCGGCGCCACCGAAGTTCGTATGTCGTAGCCATCGCCACAAACTCTAGGCAAATTGGTCTCACTGATAGGGATCTCGGTCTCACCGAGATGGTATTGTAATCTCTCTGTTTCCCTTCGTAACATTTCGGTCCCACCGAGATGAGCGATCGGTCCCACCGAGATTGCAATGTAAACTCTCTGTTTCCCTTTCGTAACATTTCGGTCCCACCAAAATGAGCGAACCGGTCCCACCGAGTTTACCTGACCAACTCTCTGGTTAGCTTATTACAAAGTCGATCTCGCCGAGTTTGTGTAATCGGTCTCACCGACATTACGTTATGCCCTAACCCTAACCATGTCGGCCCTACCGAGTTGCAGGTCGGTCCCATCGAAAATCCTAACGGTCACTAGGTTTGCTAAATCGGTCCTACCGAGTTTCTCAATTCGGTCCCACCGAGATTGGTAAATTGTGTGTAACGGTTAGTTTTTGTGTAGAGGCCATATATACCCATCCACCCACTCTTCATTCGAGGAGAAAGCCATCAGAATGAACCTACACTTCCAATACACATTTTCTGAGAGAGAACCACCTACCCTTGTGTTAAGGCCAAGATATTCCATTCCTTCCATATGAATCTTGATCTCTAGCCTTCCCCAAGTTGCTTTCCACTCAAATCTTCTTTCCACCAAATCCAAATCCTGTGAGAGAGAGTTGAGTGTTGGGGAGACTATCATTTGAAGCACAAGAGAAAGGAGTTCATCATCAACACACCATTTGTTACTTCATAGCAGTGGTGTCTCCTAGATTGGCTAGGTGTCACTTGGGAGCCTCCACAAGATTGTGGAGTTGAACCAAGGAGTTTGTAAGGGCAAGGAGATCGCTTACTGTGAAGATCTACCGCTAGTGAGGCAAGTCCTTCGTGGGCGATGGCCATGGTGGATAGACAAGGTTGCTTCTTCGTGGACCCTTCGTGGGTGGAGCCTCCATGGACTCACAAGCAACCATTACCCTTCGTGGGTTGAAGTCTCCATCAACGTGATGTACGATAGCACCACCTATCGGAACCATATAAAAACATCCGTGTTCCAATTGGCGCTGAATTCTCCAAACCCTTCCTTTACATTTCTTGCAAGTTGCATGCTTTACTTTCCGTTGCTCATATACTCTTTGCATGCTTGCTTGAATTGTGCTAAGACTGCTTGACTTGTGCTAAGATAGCTAAAATCTGCCAAAGACTAAAATTGGGAAAAGGATAAGTTTTTATTTGGTCAAGTAGTCCAATAACCCCCCCCCCCCTCTAGACATACTTTCGATCCTACAGGTACGCCTGGGGAAGTAAAGAACTTACCGCATTAGCGGGATGGGTATGATCGCTTCCAGGTCCGAGTCAATGACCAAGGCGGCTTGTTGCCCTTGAAGAGCACTTCCTGCATCTTCATGAGTAGTTTCAAGAGCCTCTCCAGGTCTCTGGTGCTTTTGGATCGAATTCACAAGGGAAGCTTCGCTTTGGCAGGAGGATCAGCGAACCAAAGATCACCGGATCACATCGACGAGCTTGATGTGTTTATCCACCAAGTCTGTAATGCACGCTTGCAGCGCTATCACTCATCCGACGAAGACCAGCTTGGGGCGCTTTCCATCCGTGGAGGTGAGCCGATTGAGCTCCGCCTTGAACGGGAGCCGCCTAAGTGGCGCCTGTGGCGCTCGTGATGTAGAACCACCGCTTGCCACTTGACAGCTCCACAAAGTGCCCATAGGCCAAGTGACGCGGGCATCTTGCTCACTATGGCGCTCAAGACTACAAGGTCGACCATCCACCACCTTCGGCTTCATGTTGAAGATCTTAAGCCATAGTCCGAAGTGGGGCTGGATGCAGAGGAAAGCCTCACACACGATAATGAATGCCAAGATGTTGACGAAAGAGTACAGGGCTAGATCATGGAAATCTAGCCCATAATAGAACATTAGCCCACGGACGAAAGGGTGGAGGGAACCCCAACCGGACGGCAAGGGAGGAAGACCACCCTCTCAAGAGGGCTTGGGGTGGGTATGACTTGCCCCGGTAGATGTACGAGGGCGATTCCTTTCGCCAGATACCTGGCCGCCCGAAGCTGAGTGATGTCCTTCTCCTTGACGGAGGAGACCATCCACTTGCCTTGGCCTACGGATCCGGACATGATTGAGTGCTTCCTTGAGGTGGAGAAGACGGGTACTTGGGCGCTGGAACTCGAGAATGGAAGGACAGAAAGGGAAAGAAGGCGTGGGTGAAGAAAGGGAATCCTTATCTCCTTATAAAGGCAGTGAATATTGAACGCCCCCACTCACCTTAAAACTCGCCGCTCCTAAGGGCTGTGTAAACGGCTCACGGTTACCCACGCCTGTATTGATGAGAATCTCGCAATAAGGGGACACAATCTCTACTTTGACAAGACGTATAATAGCAACCGCCTCAAACATGGAGCGCGCATTTAAAAACGGTTCGAGTTAATGACCGGGCAAACGTGATGTCATGTTGCAAAAAGTTGTCATTAATTGACTGTGGAATATTATACCTTTATGGTTGTGTGTGGTATGTGTTACAGTTCGCATATGATCATTGGCGTCTCAATACTATCTTGAGTTCAGAGGAGGAACCCGCCTTGCAATGCCGAAGACAAATCTGCTACGGATACCGCTATTGAAGCCGTGTTCAGGGGGCTACCAGGAGTCCTAGACTAAGGTCCCTGCCGCGCCTGTTAGCCATGGGCCGGACTGATGGGCTGTGAAGATACAAAGACCGAAGATTCTACCCATGTCTGGATGGGACTCTCCTTGGTGTGGAACGCAAGCTGGGCGTTTAACTATGAAGATTCCTTTCTCTGTATATAAACCGGAGGGCTTAGTCCGGAGGGAGAGAGACTCATTACCATAATCATACAGGCTAGACTTCTAGGGTTTTAGCCATTACGATCTCGTGGTAGATCAACTCTTGTAATACTCATATTTATCAAGATCAATCAAGCAGGAAGTAGGGTATTACCTCCATAGAGAGGGCCCGAACCTGGCTAAACATTGTGTCCCCCGTCTCCTATTACCTTTGACCTTAGACGCACAGTTCGGGACCCCCTACCCGAGATCCGCCGGTTTTGACACCGATACCTTTCCCCACCTTGGGGGGAGGCCATGGAGGACTAAGCATAAGGTGGAGAACCTCTCCCCCTCTCTCTCGGTGGCGCCGGAGTGCCATCGGGGGAACCATCACCGCGGTGATCGTCTTCATCAACATCACCGTCATCATCACCATACTCATCTCTTTTACGTGGTCCACTCTACCGCACCCCGCTGTAATCCCCTACTTGAACATGGTGCTTTATGCCACATATTATGATCCAATGATGTGTTGCCATCCTATGATGTTTTGAGTAGATTTCTTTTGTCCTTTGGGTTGATTGATGATATATATTGGTTTGAGTTGTATGTTTTATTTTGGTGTTGTCCCATGGTGCCTCTATGCCACATGCATTAATGCTAGGGATTCCTCCGAGGGTGTTGCAACATGTTCATGATTCGCTTATATTGGGTTGTTAGAGGATGGTGCTTAAACCCGAGTAAGGGGTTGTTGCGCATGGGATAAAGGGACTTGATGTTTAATGCTATGTGTCGTGTCAAACCGCGGATCTCGGTAGGGGGTCCCAATCAGCGCCTAGGCGGATGGTAACAGGAGACAAGGGACGATGCTTTTACCAGTTTCGCCCTCTCGATGGAGGTAATACTCTTACCCCGCTTGATTAATATTGATGATATGGGTAGTACAAGAGTAGATCTACCACGAGATCAAGGATGCTAAACCCTAGAAGCTAGCCTATGGTATGATTGTTGTTCTTCGTCCTATGGACTAAAACCCTCCGGTTTTTAAAGACACCGGATAGGTTAGGGTTACACAGAGTCGGTTACAATGGTAGGAGATCTACATATCCAGATCGCCAAGCTTGCCTTCCACGCCAAGGAAAGTCCCATCCGACACGGACGAAGTCTTCAATCTTGTATCTTCATAGTCTTGGAGTCCGCCGATGATAGTCCGCTATCCCGACACCCCTAGTCCGGACTCCTCAAGAGCTCCCCGAACCAGGCTTCAATGATGATGAGTCCGGCGCGTTGATTGTTTTTGGCATTATGCGAGGCGGGTTCCTCCAATACTTCAGAAGGTTATGAACACAAGGATAGTGTCCGCTCGCAAAACAAGTTCCACATAACACCGTGAGAGAGAATAATTTTTGCACGCATCTGTCGACGATTCCGCGGCGTGACATCACACCACGGCCAGCCTTTATATGAATTGTTTTTTACCGCTCCACCTTAGCGCTTAGCGAGGGGTGTTTTGGCACGCCTTATCAAAGCGTAGATCGTGCTCCCCTTATTCCGGATTCTCATCAACACGGACGTAGTAACCCATCCGCGCCATTGATTGCGGCGCTTGGGAGATAAGCTTAGTTTTACCAAGCTGGGGGGGACGATAGTCTGCCGTCCATATAAGGGGATAAGGATCCACCTTTTCACCCACGCCTTCTTCCTCCTTTGTTTCTCCATTTCACAAGACCGAGCTCCAGACCTAAGTCCGCACATCCCACCTCAACCTCTCCAACTATGTCGAGCGGAGGCAGGTGGATGGCCTCCTCCATCACGAGAGGGCACATCACAAGATCGGGAGGCCGGATACTTATCCGGGCGCATATCACACAGGCTGCCCGATGCGGGCAGCTCATTCCAACCCCCGCCCCATGAGAGGGTGGTGTTCCTCCACCACTTCCTTCATGGACTAGGTTTTCCACTTCACCCATTTGTCCGCGGCTCATGTTCTACTACGCCTCGACTTCCATGACCTGGCCCCAATTTCATCCTCAACATCTCGGCGCTTATCGTCAGGTGCGAGGCCTTCCTCTCGATCCAGCCCCACTTTGGCTTATGGCTGAATATCTTCAACGTCCGCCAAGGTAGTGGGCGGCCGCTAAGTGGAGTGCGGAGGCACCATGGTTGCAAGATAGCCAAAGTCCCATGGCTCGAGGGCGCCTTCGTGGAGACAATAAAGGTGGCAATTGGGGTGGTTCTACATCACCGAGCCACGCGACTTTAATGGGTGGCGGACCCCCAATTTAGATCTGGCTTTCACGGCTTTCGCCATGGAAAGAGACGGGCCGACGCGGGGGAATTCGGAAGAGCTATCCGACCCAAACATGCGTCCAGAATCTCGATGGACAAGAATCTCAGCTTGTCGACATAATCCAGGTGATGCTCATCCGCCGGATTCTCCCCGCCAACAACGGGCCTTCAATTTGTGGAGTTCGATCCGCACAAGACTAAATTTGAGCCGCTCTTCGACACTACGCATTTAAGACGCCTGAAGGTGCTGTTCAAGGGCGCCAGCTTCAAAGATCCGCCAACAAAGATCGGGATACAGCTCGCGACGCTGCCGGGCGAGGTAAGTTATTTTACCCTTTACGGGACTCTTTTTCATAGATTGACTCTATGTGGGATCCAAAACTCCCTATTCTTTGACAGATCGGTTGAAGACATCCGGACAGATTAACTGTCTGCCCTTTGCCGAAGATTCCAGCGGACGCCTGATTGACGGGTTAAAGGAGCCCGCACCCCATGGTGCCGGAGAAGAAGGCTAAGAAGGAGGCCACGGAACTCAAAGGAGCTCCCCGACGCCAGTGCTGTCATGATTCTCAAGCAGAATCTTCTCAAGATGAGGAGGAGGAAGAAGAAACTCCCCAAATGGGGAGGAAAAGAAAAGGAAGGCCGCCCCAACCGGGAGGCCGGAGGGTCCAAGAAGGGAAGAACCTTCCTCCGACTTCTTCCACCAACGCCGACGACGACGAGGAGGATTGGCCATAAGGCCCAAGCCCTCGCAAGATCGTAAGTGTCCAGATACCCATGACTTTTTATCATTGGAGAGTGTTTCTAATGTCAAACACCAGTAGCCCGCCTAAGGGCGAAGTTCGCCGATTCATCGAAGCGGGTCCCCGGGCCTGCTTGGAAATGGAGAGTACTGCCTCCCGCCGCCTCACCTCACGCTGACGACGTGGTGGGGTCCCCTGTGGGGCTTGGTCAAGAGGAGGTGGCGCAGGAGGTGCCACGAGGCAACCTCCTGACTGCAGCGCATGGGGGCAAGACACCTGTGGGTCTAGGTCCACCTCGACGACTCCATGTCGGAACCATCACCGTTCCAAGTCCGCCAATGGATCCTTCGCAAGAAGGGTAAGACGCTGGTGTCCTCCGCCCAACCGAGGCACCGGATAGCATCGGAGGCGCCACGCGCCCATCGAGGAGCACCGTGACCGTGATGAGTGCGGTGATCCGATGCTCAGTCCGCCAAGAGCGGATCGACAAGCTCTGCATCAGCCTTCTAACAGCTTTGAGGTAAGTTTAGAATATGTAAAATATTACCGTGACAGACAAGAGTTTCTGATGCTTAGTTCGTGTCTGGAAAGAAAAGCCGGACTAAGGATCTAAAAAGATATACGCAGGAGTCTAACATAAGTATGTCAATATGGGAATACAAGCGCACGCCGACTCGCCAGACCGACTTGGAGGTCAATGCATTGAAGGGTAACTCGAGCGGTCCGAGAACGAGCTTGACAAGCCAAGAAGCAGCTCGAGGACAAGGAAGGTAAGTGATACCTTATTAAATAAATACCTTATAGAAAAGGTTTTTGTTGCAAAAAATAACAGGAATAACTTGGTACGCAGGCCACTTAACGAGGTGGCGATCCTCAAGGAAGCGTGTCCGTGGTCGAAACAAAGCGGCGAAGTGAACGACCGAGCGAGAGAAGGGGAGGCGAGCTGGCTTAAGGAGCAGCAAGAGCTCCAAGCTCGTGGAAAACACGAGAGTTTGAGCGTGACTCAAGACTCGAGTCCGAGCTCGCTGCTCTTGAGAGTGCCAAAGTTTCTAAGGCCGAGGCCCAAAAAGCCCTCCAAGAAATTGAGTCTTTAAAGAAGATAGCGTGGGTAAGGCATTCTTTATGCAAAGCAAGCATGTGAAAGTGAATTACCTATTACTTACCCGGATTCGAGCTCTCCAGAGCATTCGCAGATTTGCCCCCAGAGTGTGTCCGATGCTACCGCATTCTACCGCCGCCAAGGAGGGGAGCTCGACGGAAAAGGTGTTCTGGTCTCAGATGTCGAGGCCGAACATTCGTGTTCTCGAGCGACCAGCTGAAGCAGCTGGTCGAGCTCCACAAGGTCGCCGAACAGGCCATGAAGGGCCTTATAGCTGGCCGTGGCCATTGGAGGCCATGCCCGGAGCTACTTTGGCTTGGTGCAAGCTGGTGGATGCCTCGTCTGCGCTTGAAGTCATCGTTACCCGCCCTGCATTGAAGGTGTCCGTTGGCCCTTGCCCGTGCTAAAGTGCACTGGGCAAGCTGATGCGGAGAGGCTTGTGACGGACGGGCCACCGGGGCCAAGGAGCATCGCACGCCCAAATGTACTATGAGGGCCTCAAGGGTGCCCACCGAATAGCGGATGAGTGCTCCAAAGATGTAATTTTGAATAAACTCGTGATTTGTTATCCCAGACGCTGAAAACTTGTTCATATGCGCTTAAGCAACGCTTATTAATTTAAAATATTACCTTCAGGCGGCCGCTTATCAAATTTGAGAGATGGCAAGTCGTTATTTCAAATTTCATGCCACGAAAGTGCCGGGTGTTCGGATAAACTTGAGCACTCTTGTTCCCATTCTGGGTCCATCTAGGAGGCGCCAACACAACGTAACAAGGCAACCGGACTTATAATGCTTGAACACTCTCACTTAGCCATAGAATTCTATAATTTTAAATTTCGGGAAGCCCCTAGTATTCGAAGACCGAGTTCGGGCGCTATCCACGCCTTGCCGGACAATTCCGTTCCTCGCCTAAGCGCATAAGTCTTTAGGGACCCAAAAACCTCTCGAACAGCTGCATCGCTCGCCTTATCATGACCGCTACTTTTAGCTTTCCATCGAGGTGCTCACCCAGCTCAACCGGGCACATCGCAGTGGTTCTCCTGTGCTACCTTAGCCGATATAACGGAACGAAGGTACCAAAACACGGGAGCCGGGCAAACCCAACTATTGACCCAAGACATGATTCGAGCCGATTCATATAATGCTATAAGTTCGGTGCCGACTTGTGAAAGTGTTCGACTTATCACACCATAATTTTGGGATACTAAGCCTCGGTGTATTGGCCGCACTAAAGTGTAATGGTTGCAACATGTCGTGAAATGAACATATGTATAGATAAGGAAGTAGAGCAATAATAAGCAAAAGCTATGTATTGTATAAAAAGGTACTGCAATGAAGCAGAACGATACAAATAGTGCGATAAGCAAGGGATAGGACTATCTAACATGTCCCCTCTAGGGTAAGTCCGTGGGATGGTATGTAAACAGGTATAATGCTCGTGAATAGAGACCACCTGAACACTTCGACGTGGCTTATCGCTTCTCGGCTGTTGCATCGTGAGTTTGGCGATTCTAGTGCCGGACAAGACTTCAAAGACGGAGTCCTGAAAGTAAGAAAAAGGAAGAAAAAGGAAAAAAGAAAAGAATGACACAATCGGAGCCCCAGCGTCGAGCCGCATTCTTGGCGTGACGGTCTTGCCCTCCCCATATGCCCATGGTATCTCCAGAGCGTAATTATGTACGTAATACTAGCTTCGCGATTTCGCGAGGGCGGGTTAGCCGATTGCTACGCGGCTTGAATCGTGCAAAGCGGTCTTGTTGTAGGATACTCCGGCGCTTGGATGCTGTCCGGACGCTTAGTGGCCGGACTCGAGAATTGCTGTGAGAGGCTGCTTTGTACCTCCGCCGCTAGCCGCCGGTGCTCCTCCGCTCGAGAGAGCGCCTTCGTTTCCATCGACCGTGATTACTCTCGAGGGCCCGCATCTTGAGCTTGAGATATGAGTGCGGCACCGCATTGAACTTTGCAAATGCGGTTCGTCCGAGCAAAGGTATGATAGCCGCCTATGAATGGGACGGCGTCAAGATTAACTCTTCACCGGGTTATCCGGGATCCAAGACCACTTAAGTGTAACCGAGCCCGCATAACCGCCTCTACACCCGTATGACGCCTTTAAAGGTTGTCTTTGTAGGTTTAACTTGAGGGTCTATGCCCATTTTGGCGACTCGTATCCCGATAAAGCAGTGTTCAGTTGCCGCCGCCATTCATCAGACTCGTTAGGTGAAATCCATCGATAATTGGGTCAAGAACCAATGCGCTAAACCGCCGTGACGGATGCTAGTTGGGTGGTCCTTCGATCAAGGTGATCGGACAGAAGACCATGGGTTGAACTTCGTGGCGATCGCTCCATTGCGTGATACGCCCTTTAGTGCACGCTTCCGCCCTTTGGGTATAAGGGTTATGATATCATGTTCACCGTCCGCACTTGCGTGGGAAAACCCTTCTGCCCTCTATTGTTCGGGCGGCCGGGCTCTTCCTCGCCATCGCTATGCAGCCCCTTGTCATTGAGTTCGCACTTAACTTGCTCATGAGTTGAACACCCAACAGTCCCTGTCGTGTGATTGGCTGGTTTTTCGGGGTGCCATGTATCCGCATGCTTTATCGAGTATCCGTCCAAGTTACGGGCCTCGGTATTTCTTTTGAATGGCTTCTTTCGCACGACCGGTTTAGAGCTCAATCCTGCATCGACGGCCGATCTTCGCTGTTATCGCCGCACGCGGCGCTTGTTCTTGTTGCGACGCGAACTCGCCATTGCTGTCCTTGGTATCCGAACCATCGTGATGTTTGGCCAAGTTGTTGCTTCGAAGCCAGCTAGTCCGTCCTCTCCCGCGACAAAAGCGGGTCATGACTGCTGAGGGCTGCCATGGATTTTGGCTTTTTCCGCCCTAGGTGCCGCTGCAAGCCACTCATCGCGGATGTTATGCGTTTGAAGGCTGCAAGGGCCTCAGATCCGGACAATCAACCATTTTATTTTTCTTTGTTAGGAACCGTGTCCGTAATTGTCCGCCGATTCTTCTGGCTGCTGGATTATGTGGCTAAGGTCATCGGGCGCCTGGGTGGTCGGACATATGTGCCCGGAAGTTATCGAGGAATGCGGCTTCCGTGTCCTCCCAACAACCAATTGATTCTCGCTAGCAAGCGCTTGAGCCAATGCCGAGCTGGTCCTTTAAGCTTGAGGGAGGTATTTGATGGCATGTAGATCATCACCAAGGGCCATGTGGATATGGAGGAGATAGTCCTCATCCGCATCGCAGGATCCGTGGTACCATCGTATGATTCGATGTTTACGGTTTGAAGCCCTCGGGATTTGATGATCCATTACTTCATCTCGTGAAGCATAGTGGGTGTGCGGCGCTCAGACAATATATCACGATGTAGCTCATATGAGCTTTGTCTATCGGTTCGCCCGGCAGGGTTTGTCAGATCCGTGCGACGGTAATCATCTCGTCGCATACGCACGATCCGTGAGATCGATCTTGTATGTTTTCCTTATCCTCCAATATATCTCGCAAGTCCGCGCGCTTTTCCCGCGTTTGGTACTTTTTGAGCGGGCGCTGTGGTGTGGCTTGAGCGAGGGTCGAGAGGCTTTTTCCGTCGGCCACGGGTGGCCGGTCTCGCCATGTCGTGGCGCTGGTGACTTGGGTGCTTCCTTCCGATCGAGGCAACGGCTCGCGCTTGGGGTAGCTTTTGAGGGGCGCTCAAGTTCATACTCTTCGCCGCAAGGACTTCGCCCATCTCGTCAACCAGCGTGATCCTGGTCAGCTCTAAGTTGTTGCTGCTTTTCTTGAGGCTGCTTGTCGTGGCTATAAGCCTCGCGCTTGAAACGCTTCCCTGCTCAAGCGGGATCCTCGTGCACGGCAAATTCATCGTTGCCGAGGCTTTGTTTCATCTCGCGAGGGAGGCGATAATTATCGCCCTCGACCTTCTTTTCCGCCAGCAGACTATCGCGGCGGACTTGCTTCTCCCTCCTCCCGCTTGAGTCCTGCCGAGGGGTTCTCTTTGGCACCGTCCGGTGTTATTATCTCTCGCGCCGAATCACCGCTTTTATTGTGGCGATTTAGAGCGGCGCCACCGACGCCGGGCGCTCGGCTGTTTCTTGAGGGGTCATCCTCCGTTGTTCCATCGCTGCTCCTATCTTTTGGGATGTCCACCATGTATGGCGTCATATGACGAGGTGGCCTTCCAAAGGCTCCGTAGGCGCTGGGTCTTGGTCGCTCTCATCGCCGCTATCCATACGGGTCGACGCCTTCGGAGTCGAAGTCGAGCATGTCGGTTAAATCATCGACAGTGGCTACAATGTGGTGGTGGTGGGCGCGAATTTCGTTGTCAAGATCCCAACCTTCCCTGCTCCGCAGTCCCGCCAGTGGCTCTCCGGATAAAGAGAGAGACTTAGCGAAGTTCAGATGTCGCCAAAGGGTGAGTGCTGAAAGATGTCCGCGTCAGAACTCCATAACGGGCGCCTAATCGGATTCGATTGGCAAGGGCGCTGGAGGGTTCGCAGTCCGAGAGGAGTCCGCACCCAGAGTCGAGGTCTTTGCAAAGGACAGGATGGAGTTCGCTCAATCGCCAGAGATTGTAGCCCTAAGGCGGTGTCCAACCACTCATCCTAGATCGGGAATCCGCACCGGATTAAGGGTCGGAGCGGATGTCAGCAGGCCTGTGGCACCGCTCGCTGCAGAGCCAGATCATGCCCATCGAGACAAGCGGCTGCATTGCGCTCAACTGCTGAAGATCAAGTCTCCGCGATATCGGCCGTATTGTTCAAACTTCCAAATCTGACCTGATGGCTGTGGGCGAGCTTTATTTGTTCGGATGGGCTGCTTAATTGCCGCAGGTAAAGCCGCCGATCACGAAGATCTGTCGGGAGAAAAGTCTCACCTCGACCGTTGATGATCAAAGGAGCCATCGGGCCTATCGGTGACGGCGTAGGAACTCTCAATGAAAGCACCAATGTCGGTGTCAAACCGGCGGATCTCGGTAGGGGGTCCCGAACCGCAAGGCCTAGGCGGATGGTAACAGGAGACAAGGGACACGAGTTTTTACCTGTGGTCGGGCCCTCTCGATGGAGGTAATATCCTACCCCCGCTGATTAATATTGATGATATGGGTAGTACAAGAGTAGATCTACCACGAGATCGAGGAGGCTAAACCTAGAAGCAGCCTATGGTATGATTGTTGTTCTTCGCCCCACGGACTAAAACCTCCGCTTATATAGACACCGGGTTAGGGTTACACAGAGTGGGTTACAATGGTAGGAGATCTACATATCCGTGATCGCCAAGCTTGCCTTCCACGCCAAGGAAAGTCCCATCCAGACACAGGATTTAAGTCTTCAATCTTGTATCTTCATAGTCTTGGAGTCCCGTAGTGACGATAGTCCGCTATCCCTTAACCCCAGTCCGGGACTCCTCACTATGGTTGGGTTTTACTCAATGATCTTTAGTAGTTGCGCATGCTTGCTAGAGTTCCAATCATAAGTGTATATGATCCAAGAAGAGAAAGTATGTTAGCTATGCCCTCCTCATATGAAATTGCAATAATGATTACCGATCTTGTTAATAATTGCCTAGGACAATTCCGCAGATCGACCCATCATTATGCCACACTCGCTATTTATAATATATATTAATATATTCTAACTTTATGATAATAACACCTACTTTTATATTTTAGTTCTCCGATATCATGCAAAGTTATCATCTTCATACCCACAACGTAGTTTTATTTCTTGTTTCTAGTTGAAAGCAAACATTCGTGTACATAGAGTCGAGCAAGGAGATAGGACTTGAGAGAATATTGATCTTACTTTAGCCTTGTGGGTCTGGACACTCCATACTTATCACTTCAACCTTTGAAAATTGCTATGCCGATTCCTTGCACTTGGGGATTGAGGGGTCCAGGATTAGGGGTCCGGATATGCATTATGACCTTGGCCGACTCGACTATGAAGATACAAGATTGAAGACTTCTTCCGTGTCCCGTAGGACTTTCCTTGGCGTGGAAGGCAAGCTTGGCGATAATGATATGTAGATCTCCCTACCATTGTAACCGACTCGGTAACCCTAACCCTATTCGGTGCCTATATAAACCGGAGGGTTTTAGTCCATAGGACTAACAATCATACCATAGGCTAGCTTCTAGGGTTTAGCCTTCCTGATCTTGTGGTAGATCTACTCTTGTACTACCCATATCATCAATATTAATCAAGCAAGAGTAGGGTTTTACTTCCATCGAGAGGGCCCAACTCTGGGTAAAACATCGTCCCTTGTCTCCGTTACCATCCGCTTAGACGCGTAGCCTGGGGACCCTACCCGAGATCCGCCGGTTTTGACACCGATATTGGTGCTTACTGAGAGTTCCTCCTGTCGCCATCTTTAGGCCCGATGGTCCTCATCAATCAACGACGGCCCGGTGGTGAGACTTTTCTCCCGGACAGATCTTCGATTCGCGGGCACCACGGGCCAATTCGCTGGCCATCCGAGCAGATCGAAGCTACGCCCGCCATCGTCAGATTTGAAGTTTGAACTACACGGCCGACATCCGCTGGAGACTTGATCTTCGACGGGTTCGAGCACAGCTGCGCCACAAGATCGCCACGAGGGGCATGATCTAGCTCGGCTACCGGTCAGTTGTCTCGAGGTCGCATCAGAGTCCGGCCCGATCTTTAGCTCGAGCCGATCGCGCCGACGAGGACGGTGGCTGGACACCGCCGGGGCTGATCTCTACGGCGCATTGAGCCATACACCTACCCCGCCCTTATGCGGTCAGGACTCAAGGCACGGACTCTCTCCCGACTCGAGCCTTCCATGCCCTCGCCAATCGAATCCCATCGCCATCATGGAGTTCACCGCCGACATCTTTCAAAGACTTGCCCTTTGGTGACATCCTGAATTCAATAAAGTCTCTCTTATCAGAGAGCCCGCTGGATTATGGTCGAAGGTTGGGATGAACTATCAAGAAATTCAAACTCACCACCACCCACTTCAGAGCTAATGCCGATGATTTAACCGACATGCTCGACTTCGAATCAAGACATCGATGGTATGGACGACGTATGTAGGGGAGGATGAACCAGCGCCTATAGGGCACCGGAGAACCACCTCATCTCACAATGTATGCATGGTGGACACACCAAAGGAAGCGCATTTACGAGGAACAATGGGATGCTACGAAGATCGCTTCCATCGAAAAGAAGTCAAAATGGCGACGTAAGCGCCACAAAGTCCCGCCTCGACAAAGACAATAGCTACATGTATCCCTATATAGAGCAGTGGTGAACCGATGGACGCATTAACATGCTATTTGCAACCGTCCGAACAGGACAACTGGATAAACAACGGCCCCTCATGAAGATAACAGCCCCGGATTAACTCACGGACAAGTTGTTGGAGTGTAAGAACTTCCACAAAAGGCTCGCCGCCACAAAGACGTAGCTCGAAAAGCAAAAAGCGGAAGCTCAAAACAGCAGAAGATAAACTCAGAATCGGATGGAGCAAAGTACTCAACACCGCAGACAATGCATGTAACAAAGAGCTACCCAAAGCGAAAACTACTGCCTGAATTATGAGGAGGCCGTAGAGCCCCACAATCAAAAACAAGGAGGCCACCGGTCGGATGGACGCCCCATGGCAAACAGAGAGCTGCAAACGGCGCCAAGACAAGCCGCACGCCATCCGCACAAGGATTCAGATTAAAAAGATGGCCCAGCTTAGATTCATCTACGGGCCAAGAAGCAAGCTCAGTAAGCAAGGCAACACATCAAGTATCCAACATCATGGTACACCTAAATATAGTGCCGACAACCCCTATGTTTCATCGGCGAGGTGCCGGATCATGAATTTCCAGCGATTCAAGCCCGTAAACATAGAGGCATACGACGAACAATGCACTGAGTTCTGGATTGAGGATTACATCCTCCATATACATGGCTAGAGGAGATGATCTCCACGCCATAAAATACTTACCTCAAGCTCAAAGGGCCAGCCCGCATTGGCTTAAAAGCCTTCCCAAACACCATTGAAGTTGGGAAGAGCTCGAGGATGCCTTTCGCAAATTTTCAAGGGATCTATGTCCGACCTCCTGATGCCGACGATTTAAGTCACATAGCTCAACAACCCCGAGAGTCGCAGGAAATTTTGGAACAGATTCTCATAAAAAGAATCAAATAGTCGACTGTCCGGACCAAGCCTTAGCAGCTTTCAAACACAACGTCCGAGACAAATGGCTCGCTGCACACCTCGCCAAGAAAAGCCAAGAACAATGGTGATTAATAAGCTCTCATGACCCGCTATGCTGGAGAGGATAGCTGGCTAGCAAGATGCAGCACCAACACCCAAGTACATCCAAGTCGTGGATGGAACGGAAACCACGACGCAGCAAGGACCAGCATCGACCAAGGGAAACAGCTCAAGAGCACGGGCAATCAACGCCGGATTCAAAAGCTCAAGAATCCATAAAAAGCTGCCCTCAAGGATAATAGGGACGAGCTATCTAACTTAAACAAAATCTTGGACAAGATATACCAACCACAATCCTGGAAGCCCGCAAACCACACCCACGAGATTGTTGGGTCTTCAAGCAGTCCGCAACTCAACGCCGAACACAAGGGGCTCGGCACACCAAGCGAGGACGATGATCGAACCCCAAAAGCAGAAAGCACCGAAAACAAAAGAATTTCCCACAAGAAATCAAAACAAAGGAACTCACTTCACGTGACAAAAGGGAAATAGAGCGGCGCATATAGAGGTATCGCGCTTATATGGCCTATCCCTTTAAGAGTCCCGCCAACGTTGTTAAAACCAATCACCTTCACCATCGGGATTACTCTAGAGGTATAATTAACGTAGGTTGACTGTTTTGATATTAGATCCGATAATTCGGACTCCAATTTTCACAAGTCTTAATGGACGGCCAAAGGATCTAAACTGCTATACCAGACACAATCCGCAAATGGGGGATAGACCCAACCAAATTTCGCCATAGCAACACTTCCTTTCAAGGTAATGCCAGCCCATATGCCCATTGTACGGGATCTCATCGCTAGAAGTTGTGTTCGCCTCCCGACAACTTCCGCCGGAAAAGTTAACCTTCCACCTCGCCCCATTTACAAGTAGCTATCAACACTATTGGGACGCTAAGCCTACCGCTTTAACGCAATACCGCATTATGCATCTCTTACACTTAAATGCCCGTCCACGCATCGCCTCATTAAAGGAAACATCGGGTTCCAAGTCCGAAATTGTGCGGATGCCTTGACAGTTCCACAATAAACCGCTTCAACAATACAAGCACTTAGACAAGTTGTCTAGACTTCTGGACACGGCTGGACGAGTCCGCAGAACATACAAGGCCCGCGATCCACAACAAGAGACAATAAAGCTCAATTTTGTTCATTCTTTGAATTGTACTTTGTTTATATAATATAACGACATTTTCGCATCTATCTTTTCAACTAAGTTCCTATCTTTACAGATGAACACCGCTACACCTGGCCCGTAATACGCACAACGGAGACACAGCGCAGACGCAAAGAGGGACCCATTGCAAGGATTCTTTTCAGATTAAGACCCCGCGTAAACCTTTTTAACGCTCTTGTTGATACACATCCCCGGTTCTTGCTATAACCAAGGAGGAGGTCATGCTTTTGGCATAGGCCACTGAATTTCTCGCTGCATCTAGACACTGTGGGCTTTTTACCATGGGTGATTGTTCACCCGCTTTCATAAAGATCAATACCTAGGGAGTTCGCCTCGAGTTAGGGCCTTATATGCATCAGCTCAATCATGTCTTTGGTCAAATGTTGGGTTTGCTCTGGCCCCGTGTTTTGTTTTACTGCCCACCATCGCTAATGCAGCACCAGGAGAACTACTACGATTGTGCCCTGCCCGCCAGGGAGCACCTCAAGAGAGAAAGCCGAAAACTGATCGGCTGATATAGCGGAGACCGGTCAACCACTGATGACCTGCTGGAATCTTTAGAATTCCTTCAAGATGACTAAGGGCCGCTTTCCTGCCAGGCACATACCGCCTGGACGGGATCTGACAGCCCCTAGGGGCTATATAGTAGCCCCACCGTCGTAACTCCTATGGCTAAGTGAAAGGATAAAGCATTATAGTCCGGTTGCCTAGTTTGTTGCGCTTATCACCTCCTTTGCAGGACCACATGCTGATCAAGTGTGAAAATGCGTCAGAACACCCCGGTGATTATATGGGGGGCTGAAGCCAAAGACGCCATCTTTCAAAGTTATATACACATATATATTAACCATTCACAGGAGGTATTTTTAATTATTGAAAACAAGTATAAAAAGCTTTTATATTCCATCGAACATTGTTTCACAATCATACATGTTATTCGAATATAATATTCTTCGAGCACTGCGATCTATTAAACGAAATCAAGAACTTCCTAAAATAGTGCTCGACAGTATTTCGCTTCCGTCCGAATCTTGGGATGCAACATTGGTGGCCTTCATCTCCGCCAAGATGTCTTGACACGGGCAAGAGCCATCCGAAGACCCTCTATGCATGATACACCATTGCTTTGATATGCGGCACCGCATCAAGGAACCGCCGCACCAAGCCAAAATAATCCTTCGCTCGGCCTTTTCGCCACAAATGAGTCACTTACATTCTTCATGGCAAGTCCGACAACCTATTCAGCTCCACGCATTCGCCAAACGATCGTTAATGGAAGTGGACGCCCGACTACGGAATCACAAAAGCTCTTCCATCTCGTGATCCTTTGATCTCCGGCGTTCGTCATTCCGCAAAGACTCGCCGACAAGTCCGTATAAGCATCCGCGACTACCGTCCAACTGAGCATATTTAGGATCCGTGAACTTCCTACGCAGCAGAAAGGGCTTTCCAAACCGCGATATCTCCGCCCGACGCAGCTCCTCCCTTCATAGCTCTCATCGCAGAGCGAGCATCCTTGGCCTTGTGGTGGCCTTCTTCAGTCCTTGTTCGCCGACCTTCTTTTTTCAAGAAGCTTGCAGCGTCGGGTAGCGCACTTCAACTTCACGCCATCTCGCCATTTCCTTCTTGTTTTGGGCAAAGAGCAGCCTGTTCGCTTTTAGCTCTTTGTCATTTTTAAGGCAGCCCATCACTTTTCCTGCCTCGCTCCTTGGCCTGCAAGTTCTACCAAGATTTCTATGGCAGCGGCACCATCCGCATCAAGCATACATGTTGTAAGGCATGGGCATCAAGCTCCTAGGTGTCCGGGAGAAACTGCATACCTTTGTGACTGGCCCAGCCGCTTGTTGACAAGCGCGGCGTCGGCATCCGCCACGCCGTTGCTGCTTTAGTTCGGCAATTCATCATCTGCTAGCCACTCTGACGCCCGCCACCTACATAGGAAGGGCGACATATTATATCTCGATTATGATCCTCGCATGCTGTCATTTTTGACAACGCACCGAGTCTCGGGGCTACTATCTACACGGGCGATCTTATATGCGTAATCACAAAAGGTACATCATTGCACGCACTCTAAAACCCACAAGAACTCCCCGCGCCTCAGCATAATCCGCTTCCGGGATTTAAATCTTTTTCAATCACCGCATCTATCAATGCACGGTGATCCTCCGAGATAGACACTCGCCTGAAGCAGACTTCTTCAACTCCTCCGACCATGCACCAGAGGTGCTCACCTGGCTCGATGGCCTTTTTCAAGGCCGACACGGAGGGCCTGGGGCCCTCTATGACCGCCGGGCCCACTCTCGCCGGATTCGGGAAACCTCTGCAACGACACTCAGATCGCCCGCCTCGCTATGCGGTAACGGCAGGGGAGGCGTTTCGCCTCCATCATCTCCGGACGAAGATTCCTCAAGACGAAGCTCACGAGAAGGGCTGAGATCCAACTACAAGGTAAAATTTCGGGTCATCTTCGTAGATAAAACAGGGATGTCTCTTATTTTAGGAAAACTCCTCTACTACTTACGGCTCACTGGCGGCTGATCTCCTTGGGGAAATAATGCGGCCGGAGCAACTTCCTGCGCGAGGACCTCCGGCGAGGATCCTTCCGCTTGAGGCCTTGGTCAACGGATCTTCAGAGGCGGTCCTCTTCTCCTTGGATGGAGGGATTCTCAATCCTCCCTGCTTGATAACCTTCTTCGGGATGAGCTTCCTTTGTTCCCCTTCGCCTTCTTCTAAAGGCACAACCTCCAAGATCTTGGTTAACATGGGATCCGGTGGTCTCTGAGGGGGCCGGACACCATCACTTTAGCTTTTGCTATCCACCTGTAAGGGACATCTCTTTAAGGGCAAGTTTATGATAAATATACGGATAGCGTGTCCGGCACGGACACTTACTTGAGCATCCGGGCGATTGCAGCCGACTCGGCCCTCGGTCAAGTCCCGAACACCGCTTGGATCCAATAACAGTTTTACATCTCCACGGGCATTGCGCCCATAAAATGTTGAAGAGCTCGTGGTCCCTCCGGATTGAACTCCCACAGGCGGAGGGGGCGATGTTTGCAGGGCAGGATGCGACGAAACCTGCGCTACTACAACCAGATTGATTTCTCTCCAGAGGTCTCGACACGGCTCGCAACAGGGCACGCCTTTGGACGGCCCAGTCAAGCCCCCTTATTTACCCATGACGCCCCATGTGGAGGACCCGAAAGGATGGTGGCGCCACCCATTTGGTGCCCCGGAGCTGTCGATAAAACCACTCTTGTTGCCATAGGCTGAGCCCTTCTTGAAAAGAGCCCTCGCCATGGAGCGCCAAGATTCTTGCTTATAACAGCCCTCTCGACTCTCTCGTTGCCCTTGATCATCTTCGCCCACCTCAAGGTCTTGAGCCATAATCCGAAGTGAGGGGTAATGGGAGGAAGGCTTCACACGACGATGAACGACGAGATGTGGAGGATGGACCGATCCAAGTCGTGAAATTCCAGCCCGTAATAAAACATGAGCCCCTCAGAAGGGGTCCGCCGGGAAATTTAGCCTCAAGGAAGTGAGACGCAACACCACGCTTTCATCGGGCTTGGGAGGAATAACCTGCCCTTGAGCAGGCAGCCTATGCGAGATTTCGCCGTTAGATACCGGCATCTCTTAGCTTTAAGACGCCTTTCTTCCGGGACGGAGGAAGGCATCCACCGCCTTTGGAAGTCGGATCCGACATCATCAAGGTCCGCGCCTGAATCTGGAGCTTTGGGTGTTGGAACTCGCGAGGGCGGATTCGATGGAGATTGATAAAAAGTAGCGGGCCTTGGTCTTTTATAAAGAGGTTGAATACGAGGAGCCATCCCCGTGACCGCTCGGGACTCGGCCGATAGAGGAGGCGTCAACGGCACGATTGGGTTACCACACCCGTATTGATGAGAATCCTGAATAAGGGGACACGATCTCGCTTTGACAAGACGTGCAAGGAAACCGCCCGCTAAACGCTCGAGGTGGACAATGAAACGATTCAATAAAGGCTTGGCCGTGGTGTGATGTCACCACGGAATACATCACAGATTGAACTTGTGTAAATGTTATTCTCTACGGTGGTATGTGGAACTTATTTTGCAAAGCCGACACTATCCTTGTGTTCAAAATCTTCTATGAAGTATTCGAGGAGGAACCCGCTTGCAATGCAAGACAATATGCCGCGGACTCGCTTGTCATTGAAGCCGGTTGGCTCCGAGGAGTCCTGATTAGGGGTGTCCGGATAGCCGGACTATGACCTTGGCCGGACTCCGGACTATGAAGATACAAGATTGAAGACTTCTCCCTGTCCGGATGGGACTTTCCTTGGCATGGAAGGCAAGCTTGGATAACGGATATGTAGATCTCCGCCATTGTAACCGACTGGTAACCCTAACCCTATTTTGGGCCTATATAAACCGGAGGGTTTTAGTCCATAGGCAACAATCATACCATAGGCTAGCTTCTAGGGTTTAGCCTCCGATTCG
>JAHIAM010005974.1:0-42240 GCA_021605205.1 Aegilops longissima
CCTCCTCCGCCTACTTATAGGCTCAAGTGGGCTGAGAAGCGATGGGGGCGGACATGGGATTAGCTGCGCCCAGAACCCCGCCGCGATTACCACGAAGTTACTGCGTGCGATTACGGCGTAGGAACTAACAAATCGTCCTTGGCGCCGCGGATCCGTTCGCGTGCCGGCCTTGACAGTGGCGAGTCGCTGGCGGCTGTCCCGTCGCGGCGTGGGTGGGCGGTGACCTGCGCGTGGCGCCGCGGCGAGTCATGACGAGCGGTTGCAGGAAGCTTATCGAGCCGCGCTGCCTTAATCCGCTTCGACTCAAACTCTTCAAGGAGCAAGGCGGCCTTACGAGTCCGGCTCGGCTAATTCGACCTAGAGAAGGCGGCGAGCAAGGCAATTCCACCACTAGGAGATGAAACTGTTGAGGCTCCTCGACATGTCACCCTCGGCGCCTCGCCGACCGGGGACTACTGTGGGAGTAATGGGCCCACTGGTAGCTAACCCGAGCCCTGAACCTTTCAAGACATCGGGGCAGGTTCGCCCTCAAGACCCCCAGATGAAGAAGCACGCTCTTTGAGAGTCGGCGGACAAGGCCGCCGACTGCCCCTCTGACCGATTCGGGGGCGACTTGAGATAAGCTGACTCCTAGCTGGCGGCTTAGGAGAAGCCGGCTATAGGGAATCAGCCACCACATGCTTTATGCGATCTGTCACCGCCGTTGTACAGCACATTGGCGCCTCGCCTCGTCTCCCTCTCTGCTCCCATAGCACCCTCCATCTCCATCTCCTCCGTCTCATCTCTGTCTCCATCTCAACTGTGCCCCACATGTGCCGTCGCCTCACTCGCCTCCCCAGTACCACTATTCCCTAGCTAGCCGCTCCGGCTACGACATCCTTCTCCCACAAACCAAGCCCCTTCAAACTCCACCATGGGCCGACATGACAGCATAACATCCATATGAGCGATTGGAGCAATCTCCCCGATGACATCCTCGACCTCTTGTTGTTCATGTATGGATATGGTGGCCGCCCTCTGGCTGGCTGCATGCTCGAGGATATGCACCGGCCATCGTCGAGCGGGGCCTAAGCTTTCAAGACACCCTGCTTGCTGCTATGGTCTTGCGAGATTAGCTCACCATGATCGGAGGCGTGCATGGTGCCCTCGACTTCATTCTGATCTCCATTAGCGAAACTTCTTTGCAGGTATGTAGTGTGTGCATGTACATCATTTCCCTCGACATCGATCGATCACCATATTAAAACTTCTTGGCGGTATGTAATGGGTGGGCATGAACTCCCCCTTTGGATGGCTGCTTTTCAGAGGAAGACGGTAAGAGTTCTGCTCGTGAACTTCGGACCTCCATGAGATTATCCTTCCTCCAGTTGGATTATATAGAGTATTACCATCGCGGTCCAAGTCATCACGGATTACTCGTCGGTTGGACGGACCTTGTTTCTCGAAGATTGTAATCTGCCAAGTACCCACGACATCAATTATGCAGACTTCAAGCTAATTGCCTTGTTGACCGGCGGACTCGCCTATCTTTCTGACGGTGCCTTTTTTAGATGGAACAACTTCGACTGCAGGTGGATCATCGTCAAAGGCGATAAACATACTGTGATGCTATTGAACACAATTGCATCATCTCTGCGATCGACAAAGCAGATGGCACCCACGTATTGCTGGGACGGCGTGTAAGTTGTTTTCCATCTCATGTTAATGATGATGCGCTGTGACAGTGTTTGAAATTTTTTGATGATTGGCGTATCCTGTTTGAGGCAAATTTGAGTAGAACTATGGCAATATATTAGAGCGCCATAAATCAGCTATATTTGGAATGAGTTAATTCATGCGATTGTGGCCATGTCATTACAGCCAATTTGTACCCTGAATAATCAAACGGTTAGGAATATATGGATATTATCCTTATTTTGCAGTATTCTACATATTACTACTAAATATGAGTGTATCAATGGCCATGTTAGTTTCCTCATTTTCATGATGTAGAAACATGCACCACACTGTTGGTTTCATCTAACCATACATTAGGGAAGTAAATATGCATATGGAACTCTATATTTGGAAGTAGTGAAATCTGCAATACTTACCATGTGTACATACCTATATTAAGCCCTTCAGCAATCAATGACTAGAATAATATTCACAATAAATTTGCCCACAGAACACAGTATATATGTTGGAGTAATGGGCCCGCAGGTAGGCTAACCCGAGCCCTGAACCTTTCAAGACATCGAGGCAGGCTAGCCTCAAGACCCCAAGATGAAGATCCGCTCTTTGAGAGTCGGCGGAAAAGGCCGTGGCTTGCCCTCACAACCGACTCCGAGGACGACTTGAGATAAGCCGACTCCTAACAAGCGGCTTCCAGAGAAGCGGCTATGAAATCGACCAGCATTCGACCACCTCCGCGCCCGCAATGATGGGCGGGGCGGAGTGCGGCCACCTGGCAGCCCATTCGCCCGTTTGCGAAGGGCAGGCATAGCCCCTGATCGCGCCCGTACCAGCGGAGTTCTCCATCGGCAACCTGTTGCCATACCAGCCACATCGCCCCGTGGCGCGCCACTGTGCCTGACGGCTGTCTTACGACCGAGCGGCGATGGTCCCTTTGTCGGTGAAGTCTGAGGGCAAGGCGCCACAAAACCGGACCCGTTAGAGTCGGCCCCGAAGTGGCTAGCTCTCCACAGGGTCCGCTGCGCCATTAACTTGGACAAGGCGAATGGCGCGGTGATCACTACGTCGGTGGGGACCGCTGTTGCCATGACCGATGAATAACGGCGTCATTAGAAGCAACTCTACGGTAATCCGCGGCCAGGCAAGACCACACCGCTGATGGACAAAACTGTCGGCTCCGTACCAGGCCGTCGTGAGAGGCCCACCGGTCAGCGGGGCCCCGTGATGTGGCCGGAAGATGGCGCCGACTGAGAGGCAGGCGGCTGGGACCAGCGCCCAGCGGATTACCATTATTACCCCCAGAGGTGAGCCTCTATAAACCCGGGCACCCATGCAAAAGGTTGGACCCTGATAGTTTTAGACACACATAGGGGAAGAGGAGAGCTAGCCGTGCCCTTCTCCTTCCTCACCCCGAATAGCTCAAGGAGCCTCTTATAGCCCTTGTTCATCTAGTGATCATGCGGAGACCCCGCAGAGCAGCAGTAGGGGTATTATCTCTGGCGTGCATGTCTTCGCCTCATCCCGTTTCCAGGCACTGGCGACGTCCTACTCGCCCCCACCATGATAAGCCATCCCTTGGCATATGTCGCACCCAACCCCCGACAATATAACAATGCATGGTCTGTTAGTTACCTTGAAGAATTTGTTTGTGAGGACAGAACATGATTACATAACATGCATGGCATGGTAGTTTCCTGTGAAGAATCGATTGCGAAATAACATGAGTATAAGCATGCATGGCACTTCTATATTTTCGAACCCAATATACATTTCCCTGTATTTTCCTCCCAGTTCCAACAGGGACATATCAATGCTTTGTTTCTTGCATTATCCTACTCATACTACGAACAATGCTGATCTTACATTAACAATGCTGTCCTTTTGATATGATGCGGTGTCCCTACAGGTTACTACCCTTTGTAAGTACACCATTGTCGGTTGTCAAAACCGGCGGATCTCGGGTGAGGGGTCCCGAGCTGTCGTCTAGGCGGATGGTAACGGAGACAAGGGACACGATGTTTTACCCAGGTTGGGCCCTCTTGATGGAGGTAAAACCCTATGTCTGCTCGATTGATATTGATATTGTGGATGTTTACAAGAGTGGATCTACCACGAGATCAAGGAGGCTAAACCTAGAAGCTAGCCTATGGTATGATTGTAAGGTTGTTGATGTTGTAGTCCCTAAGGACTAGAGCCATCCGGTTTATATAGACACGGAGAGGGCTAGGGTTACATAGAGTCGGTTACAATGGTAGGAGATCTACATATCCGTATCGCCAAGCTTGCCTTCCGCCAAGGAAAGTCCCATCCGGACAGGAGAAGTCTTCAATCTTGTATCTTCATAGTCTTGGAGTCCGATCGATGATGATAGTCCGCCAATGATAGTTCGGCTGATGATGGTAGTCGGCTATCCGGACACCCCTAATCGGGACTCCTCGGTAGCCCCTGAACCGAGGCTTTAATGATGATAAGTCCGGCGTGTATATTGCTTGGCATTGCAAAGCGGGTTCCTCCTCCGAATGATAGAAGATTGTGAACACCGGGATAGTGTCCGGCTCGCAAAATAAATTCCACGTTCCACCGTAGAGAATAATAATATGTACACAAGTTCAATCTGTTGGCGCTTTTTGGGGCATGGCGTCACACCACTACCAAGCCATTACTCGAATTGTTTTACTTCACCACCTCGGTAGCGTTTAGCGGCGGTTTCAGCAACGCGTCTTGTCGAGCGAGATCGTGTTTCCCTTAATCCGGGATTCTCATCAATACGTGTGGGTAACCCAACGCGCCATTGATGGTGGCACTTGGGAGACAAGCGAGTTTTACCGGGCCATTGGGGGCGCGTGAATTTTAGCCGCCATATAAGGGATAACGATTCACCTTCTACGCCTCGCCTTCTTCCTCCTTTGCTTATCCATCTCCGCTTTTCGAGCTCCAGCGCCTAAGTTCGCACATCTCGTCTCAACCTTCTCCGACCATGTGCAGGCGGGAGGTAAATGGCTGGCCTCCACCGTTAAGGAGGAGCAAATCGTAAAACTTCTGCATGGCGCGGATACCTCTCGGCGACGCCCTTTATCGGCTGCCGATGAGGCAGCTCATCCCACCCGAGGCCCCATGAGAGGTTGTCTTTCTTTCCCACTTCCTCCATGGACTAGGCTTTCCACTTCACCCCTTTGTCCAGGAGGCTCATGTTCTACGGCCTGGATTTCCATGATCGGCACCGAACTTCATCCTCAACATCTCGGCGTTTATCGTGCGTGTGCGAACCTTCCTCTGCATCCAGCCCCACTTGACTTGTGGCTCAAGACCTTCAATGTCAAGCTGAAGGTAGTGAAAGGGCATTCAAGCGGAGTCTTGAGGCGCCATGTTGGTAAAGATGCCCAGCGTCCTTTGGTTGAAGGGCCTTCGTGGAATCCGTCAAGGGTGGCAATCGGGGTGGTTCTATATCACCGAGCAGCGTGACCCTAAATGGGCGGCGGCCCCGAGTTTAGATCTGGTATCCCCGCAGCTCACCTCCGGAAGAAGGGCTTCTTTGTGGGGTAGTTGAAAAAGTGGCGGGACTCAAGCACTGTATCAAGAAGGTGATGAAGAAGCTCGGGCTGGTTAGCGTGGTCGAGTCATGCTCGTCGCGGATTCTCCCATGCCAAGGCGGGCATTCAATCTATGGGAGTTCGATCCGGAACAGCACCGAGCGCTGAACAAGCTCTTGACACAACAAGCGAAAGGCGCTGGAAGGTCTGTTCAAAAGCGCGAAACCCCGCATCCATGTTGAAGATCGCGGATTTCACTCGCGGCCTTGGCCGGCGAGTAAGTGATTCTACCCTTCTGGGACACTTGTTTTCATAGTTTGACTCTATGTGGGTTTTAATTTCCCTTTTCCTTTGACGGGACTGGATGAAGAAGGCGGGCAGATTACTGTCCGGCTCCTATGCCGAAAAATCCAGTAGGCCTTTCGTCTAGCGAGGCTGCTGGTTCCGGCACCGCTGCGTGGTCTTGGGAAAAGAAAACAAAAGGAGGCCACGGGTGCTCGAAAGAGCTCCGTTTTCAAGTGTCCAGCGACTCGGGCGGACTCCTCCCGAAAATGAGGAGGAAGGACTCTCTCGGAGGAGGAGAGAGGAAGGAGAGCTTCCCCAGCGGGGGGAGGCGAAGGGTCAAGAGGAAGGAATATTCCCGGACAGCTCGCCAACATCAACGTTGGCGAGGAAGAATGGCCTTCAAGGGCCAGGCCTCGGCGAGATCGTAAGTATCCGGTTCGGAATGATTTATAATTTCTTTTCAGCATCACATAGTGTCATTCTAATGCCGCATACTTTGCACGTAGTCCGGCCGGTGATGATCTCCCCACTTCATCGGCGAATTCGTTGGCTCCGTCGGATGTAGACTCCATCCCGACCGCCTCCACCTCGCGATGCGAGGGGCCGAGGTGGGATCCCAGAAGGACCCATCGGGGAGGCTCGGGCGCCACAAGGCGTCCTCGGACTTCTGCGGACTCCACAGCAGAACCCTTGGTGGTTAGGAGTCGTGGCGGCCTTGAGCGAAGGCAAGACCGTGGCGCCCGGCTTCCGTCAACCGGGCGCCGGGCAATTTGTTGGGCGCTGAGGCGCTTCCATCGAGGAAGAACACCGCACTATTATGGTGCGGTGATTGAAAATGTAGCTTCGCCAAGGCGGGTGGCCAGCTTCTGATAGCCTTCTATCAGGCTTTGAGGTAGAAGTTAAAAATATGCAATGTGATACCGCATAGGCGGTAGCCCCGATGCTGGTTCGGTGTTCGGAAAGAAAAGCGGATGAGGATCTGAAAAAAAAAATATCTGTGAGGTTGCTAAACAATTATGTCAATATGGGTTGCGGGCTGCTGCTTCTGACCTCTGCCTATGGCTGAATTGCGGAGGTCGGTGCTTGTGAAGCGAGGAGCTCGGCGGTCGAGCAAGAGCTCGGCAGCGCCGAGAAGCAGCTCGAGGACAAAGAAGGTGAGTAACACCGCTTTGAACTTGTACCTTCTGAGAAAAGGATTTAGGTTGCAAAAATAACAAGGATAACATGGGTGCAGCGGGGCCACGAGCGAGGTGGCGACCACGAAGGAGGCCGTGTCCGTGGCGAATGCAATGCGGCCGCAGGCAAGCAAGAAAAGCGAGGCGTGGGTGGCGGTGGTTCAGCAAGAGCTCCGGGATCTCATGGAAAAGCATGAGAGTTTGGGCGTGACTCAAAGACTTCGAGAGTCGAGCTTGCCTCGGCTCTCGAAAGTGTAAAACCGCCAAGGCGAGGCCCATAAGTCCCTTGGGAGATTGAGTTGATGAGGAAGATAGCGGCGGGTGGGCATTTTTCATGCAAAGCAAGCATGTGAATGTAAATTACGTGTTACTTACCGGTCGGAGCTCTCGAGGCGTTTGCAGATCTGCCTCGGGCGTGTACGATGCGCCGCATTCTCCGAGCCGAGGAAGGAGCTCAGCGGAGAAGGTCTTACGGTCTCGGTATCTTTGAGGCGGCCATCCGTGCCCCTAGCGACCAGTGAAGCAGCTGGTCGAGCTTCTAAGGTGGCGGCAGGCCATGAAGGGCCTCATAGTCCATTTGTGGCTGGAGAGGCCATGCACAGGAGCTATTCGGCCTCGTCACGGCGGCTGGTGGATCGTGCCCACAGGTGGAGGTTATCAAGCGCTCCGCCTGTATTGAAGGTGCTCGTCGGGCCCTTGCCAGCGCAAAAGGTGCATTGGGGCAAGCTGGATGCGGAGAAGCTAATCAGCGGCGCCACCGGTGAACAAGGAACATCATCGCCCGAACTTTACTATAAGGCTGTCTGAAGGGTGCCGCGAGATTGCGGATGAGTGCCCAGGATGTAATTTTGAGTGAATTCGCAATGTGTTATCACATGCGCTGAAAACGTTGTTCATATCGCTAAGCAAGCATTAATTTAAAATATTACCTTACATGCGGCCGTTTATTAAATCGAGAGATGGCAAGTCGTGGCTTGACCCCCATGCCACAGTCTTTGGGGTGTTGGGATAAACTTGAGCACTCTTGTTCCCATTTTGGGTCCATCTGGGGCGCTCAACACAACGAACAAGGCAACGGACTTATAGTGCTTGAACACTCTCACTTAGCCATAGAATTCTATAATTTTAAATTTCTGCGAAGCCCCTAGTATCGGAAGACGATTGGGGCGCTATCACGCCTTCATCGGACATAATCCGAACTTCGCTCGAGCGGCGTAGGTCTTTAAGGACCCAAAGGACCTCTCAACAGCGACCAGTCTCTCGCCTTATCATGCAGGTCAGTTTTAGCTTTCTCCCTTGGCGTTAACACGGCCCAGCAAGGCGCAATCGCGATGGTTCTCCAGTGCTACCTTAGCGATAGAATGGAGCGTAAGGTGCCAAACATGGGGCGGGCAAACCTAACTATTGACCCAAGACATGATTGGAGCCGATTCATATAATGCTATAAGTTAAGGTGCCGCACTTGTGAAAGTGTCGGACTTTATCACACCGTAATCACGGAGGACATAAGCCTACGGTGTATTTGGCGTACCAAGATGCCAGGTGAAACATGTAAGTAAATGAACATATATATATATATATATATATATATATATATATATATATATATATATATATATATATATATATATATAAATAATGCAATTATAGGCAAAAGTGCTGCATTTTATTAGAGAAGATATGCTATCGGTGCGGAATGATACAAATAGTGTGGAAAGCAAGGAGTTGGGCGAATTAAAGGCGTCTCCCTCGAGGGTAGGCAGCGGAATGTTGTATTTAACAAATTAATGCTCGTGATGGGGACCACTGAGTGTTAAATCATGACCTTTGTCCTTCCTGGCTGTTGCATCATGAGTTGGCGGGGTCACCGCGGACATAGTTCTGTATAAAAAGAAAAATAAAAAGAAAAAAGCGACACACTTGGGCCCTGGTGTGGTCGAACCGCACTCTGGAGTCTGTTGTGGTTGTGCCTTTCCCCTATGCCCATGGTATCTCTAAAAGCGTAATTATATGCGGAGAGCTTGTCTTACAATTTTGGGGTTAAGGCCGCATTACTCTGCGTGCTCGGAGCGTGCCGGTGGTCTTGGTTGATGTTGCTCGGCGCGTTTGGTGCGTGTCCGGTCGTTTAACGGCGGACTCGAAATTGTAAAGGCTGCTCTGTACTTACGCGCGAGCGCTGTATGTTCCTCCGTTCGGAGGGCGTTCCATGTTTCCATTGACCGTGATGACTCCGTGAGGGCTGGCATCTTGAGCTTAAGGTATGCATAATGCGGCACCGCGTTGAATTTTACAAGCGCGGTTCGTCCAAGCGAGCATGATAGCCGCTGCGGAGCAGGACTATGTCGAAGATTAACTCCTCGCGGAAATTATCAGGGATCGAAGACCACTTCTGAGTATGGCGAGCACAGTACAATTGGCCTCGACACACAGTACGACACCTTTGAAGGTTGTCTTTGTAGGTTTAATCCTTGAAGGGTCTATGCCCATCTTGTGCCTTTGTATCTCACGATAAAGCAGGTTCGAGGCTCTGCCGCCGTCCATCGGGACTCGTGAGTGAAATCCATCGGCGATTGGGTCTAAAACCAATGCGGCGAATCCGCCATAAGCGGATCTTGGTCGGATGGTCTCTTTGATCGAAAGTGATCGGGCAAGAGGACCATGGGTTGAATTTTAGAGCGGTGGCTCCATCGCATATACCTCCCTTAGTGCGCTTCCGCTCCCTCTTGGGAATATCGTTGCGTATATCATGTTTACCGTCCGAACTTGAGGGAATCCTTTTGTCCTCTGTTGTTCGGCTGCGGGTCTCTTCCTCGTCATCATTGTGTAGCCCCTTGTCCTTTGTTTTCAGCGATTAATTTTCCTGCATGCTTGAATACCCAACAATCTCTGTTGGTGTGGTTAGCTGGCTTTTCGGGGGTTCCATGTATTTGACAAGGCGGTCGAGTATTCGGTCCAAATTGGGCCGGGCCGGAGTGGTTCTTTTGAATGGCTTCTTCCGTTGACGGGTTTGGAGCCTCGGAATCCGGCGTTGATTGCCGTATCCTCATTTCATGTCGCCGTTAATGTGGCGTTTGTTTTTGTTCGGCGCAACCTGCCATTGCGGTCCTTGGTATCGGACTGCCGGCATTTTCTTTGAGGTTGTAGGCTGCGAGCTAGCCAGCTATCCTCTCCCGCCGCGAAGCGGGTCATAAGTGATGTGAGGGCTGCCATGGATTTGGCTTCTCTTGTCCTAGGTGCGGGCCAGCCACTCGTCGCGGATGTTATGTTTGAAGGCAGCGAGGGCCTCTGCATCCAGGACGGTCGGCGATTTGATTTTCTTTGTTAAGAACCGTGTCGAATTATGCGGCGATTAAATCGCTCTGGATTATGTGGCTTAGGTCATCTGCGTCCGTGATGCGCTTTGCATCGATGCCACAGAAGTTGTCGAGGAATGCGGCTTCGGGTCTTCCAACATCAATTGACTATGCGGGCAGGCTATTAAGCCAATGCGAGCTGGTCATTTAAGCAAGCGGGAGATATTTGATGGCGTGAAGATCGTCGCGCGGGCCATATGTATATCGAGAAGATAATCCTCAATCAAACCGCGAGGTCTGTTGTGCCATCGTAGGATTCGATGTTATGGGTTTAAACCCTTGAGGATTTGATGATCCATTACTTCGTCGATCAAGCATAGTGGGTGTCTGGCGCCTCTGTATTGAGAAATATCGCGGCGTAGCTCGAAAGGCGTTATCTGCTGTGTTGACCCGGCGGAGTAGTTGTATCCGTGCGACGGTATTCATCGTGGGTCTTAGAGCGCACGTGATCCATAGATAGATCTGGATTGTCTTGCCTTGTCCTCAATATATCCCATAAGTCCGTAGCGTTTCCCGTGGCTTCATGCTTTTGGCGATGCGAGTGCGGTTTTAGTGGAGGCTTGCGCCTCTCTGTCAGCGACCACGAGGTGGTCGTCTGCCGTGTGTGCGCTAGTGATGCAGGTTTGTGCGCTTCCTCCTCTAATCGGGAGGAACTTGCGTTTTAGGTAACTTTTGGAGGCGTTGAGTTCATACTCTTGACGGCGAGGACCTCGGTCCATCTGTCGGCCACCGAGTCTTGATCAGCTTGAAGCTGTTGCTGCTTTTCTTTAGGCTGTTTGCCGTGGCCATTAACTGCGTCTGAAAGCAGCTCTTGTTCGGCCGGGATCCTCGAGAGCACGGCGAATTAAATCGTCGCGGAGCTTGCCTCGTCTCCGGAGGAGGTAAGTAATTGTCATCCTCGACCTCTTAGATGCATAAGCCCTCTCGTGAGGCTTGCTTGCCTTCTCCTGCGCTTGATCGTCTTGGAGGGTTGTCTTCGGCACTACGGGGTGTTATTATCTCTGTGCGGAATCTCCATTCTTCCGTGGCGGGATTTAAGCGGCGCCGCTGGCGTCGGCGCTTGGGTTGTTCTTTAAGGAATCGGCCTCCGCTGCTTCCTTGCCGTCCCCATCTTTGGGTGTCCACCATGTATATGTCATATGTGAGGTGGTCTTCCAGCATCTGTGAGCCTTTGGTTCTTGGTAGTCTCGGCATCGTCGTCCATACCGTCGATGTCTTGGTCGTGGTCGAGTAAGTCGGTTAAATGCGTCGGCGGTGGCTCTGAAGTGGGTGGTGGGTGGGCTCTGAATTTCTTCTTTGTCAGCGTCCCAACCGTCTGGCCGTAGTTCGGCAGGGGCTCTCGAATAGCGAGAGACACTTCAGTGAATTTATGATATCGCCGAAGGCGAGTGCTGAAAAGATGTCATAGCGGTGAATTCCATGATCGGCATGTCGGATTATTTGGCGGTAGCGGGAGGTTGGTCCGGCGAAGTCCGGCACCTCGGAGTCATGAGCTTTATCGCGGGACAAGGTAAGTGTTGGCTCCATCGCCGTAAAGTTGCCGCTCGGCGGTGTCAGCCATCCGTCCTCGATCCGGCGATCGGCTCCGGACCATGGGCGGGCGGATTCATGTCTGACCTCAAAGCGCTGTCCGTGGCGAGTTAGGTCATTCCCATCGTGTGGTAGCAGCACGCTTTCGGTACATGGCTCAGATCCATCGAGATCAAGTCCCGCGGATGTCGGCCGTGAAGTTTAGGCTTCAAACCTGACGGCGGCCGGGCCGTAGCTTCGATCTGCTCGGATGGCCAAGCAAGTTGGCCCGCGATGCGAAGCCGCCAAATCTGAAGATCTGTCCGGGGAAAAGTCTCACCCAGGACTGCGTCGTTGTTGATTGAAGAGGCCATCAAGCCTATCGGTGGCGACGGAGGAACTCTCAATGAAAGCACCAATGTCGGTGTCAAAACCGGCGGATCTCGGGTAGGGGTCCCGGTATGCGTCTAGGCGGATGGTAACAGGAGACAAGGGACGATGTTTTACCGGTTGGGGCCCTCTTGATGGAGGTAAAACCCTACGTCATGCTCGATTGATATTGATATTGTGGATGTTTACAAGAGTGGATCTACCACGAGATCAAGGAGGCTAAACCCTAGAAGCTAGCCTATGGTATGATTGTAAGGGTTGTTGATGTTGTAGTCCTACGGACTAGAGCCATCCGGTTTATATAGACACGGAGGAGGGCTAGGGTTACATAGAGCGGTTACAATGGTAGGAGATCTACATATCCGTATCGCCAAGCTTGCCTTCCGCCAAGGAAAGTCCCATCCGGACACGGGAGAAGTCTTCAATCTTGTATCTTCATAGTCACTGGAGTCGGTCGATGATGATAGTCCGGCCAATGATAGTTCGGTGATGATGGTAGTCCACTATCCGGACACCCCTAATCAGGACTCCCTCAACCACCTTTGCCAAAAACAGGGAAGCTGTTGGTTCCTCGCTTGATCAGAACTGACGGCAAAAGGCTGATGATCATTCGGACATGTCTTTGGAAAAGTTATATTGCAAAAACCCCGCGTATACAAGCACCGTGTCATCGTGAGTATCCGGACGATGGTTATTACGTCTATGAGAAGGATGCCCGACTTGTTGGGGCCTTTAGGATTTTTTAGTTAGGCGGGTAAACAGCCTTGGTTCACACTCTCATTTATGGGACTCAATTATCCGATTAACGGGATATCACCATTGGCAAGGACCTTGATGGCGGAGAGGCTCTTTTGCCATGGAAAAGCTGTGTCTACAGCGAGCTCTAGGAGTTAGGAGCATACTCCCGATTGTCAACGATGACTGCAGCCAAAGAAGGTGAGAATGACAAAGGAATCCGGATAAACTTTGATCCTTGGATGTCTCAATTCACGATGAGGCGGTGATGTGGTTCAAGCCTTGAGGTTGATAGGTAATTGGGTTGTTGCATCGAAGGGTGGATTCTTGGTGTCTCGGATCCTTTGATGTGCTGAGCGGGGCTGCAAATTATGATGGTGTTGGATCATCTCTTGAATGACTTTCTGTCTTTGCTGCTGGTTACGGATGGGTAGTTCTTTCTTTTGTTATGCATATTCCTTATCATTTGGTCATCCTCGTCTATGTCAATCTTTCTATGTAATAGTTGCTACATTTAGAATTTCATTCTAAATGCGGATCACGAGAGTCCGGCGCTGCTATGAGATAGAGTGCGTTTTGGTGGTGTAGCAAGACTTCTTATGAACTATCATGTCTTGCTGTTTATGTCGATAGTAGTCACTAGTCGGTGTTTGAATGTTGTATATATCGTTGTTTCAAACTGTTTATTGTCTCGAACTATTGGTGGGCTAAATGAGGGCATCACCATTCTCCGGTGTTCAGTACATCTCCTTTTTCATGTTATATAATTTGAACTCACTTGTCTTTTCGATGATGTACACTTGTTTGGGCGGTGAGGTGTCGTTGAATATGGGCGAGTAGTAGCATAATGCCAAACAGGTCAATTATGACTCTCGGGCAGGCTCTCAAAGATCCTGAAAAAAAGGCCGGGCTCTCCAAAAAGAAAGAATAAGGACTCTTAGGCCGACATGTAGGCGCCCTTGGTGTTTTCGATGCGCTTGTGCACGAGCATATTAGGCGCGTGCTCAAAATTCATGCTACCTTTTCATCCCAGGTCTCCGCCCTCCCCACCTCTGGAATCTCGATTCCTACTCCAGTTCCCAAATCCCCTCTTGTTCTCCCTGTACTCAGCGCACTATCATATGCGCCCGGTCAGCGCGGATCTCGGCCGGAGATCACGAGTCAAATCCGCCTTGATCGCTGCATGTTGTCGCTCAACAGCGGCATGGCGGCGCTTGACGACCAGTTTGCCGGCAAAGTGCTGATGGTAACCATCAACGGCGACCGACCTACCGTCTCGTCGGACGACCTTGTCAAAGCTCTTGGCATTGCGCACGGCATCCAAATAAGTGACTTGCTCGTCGAAGCCTGTCCGCCACCGGCTGATTTCTTCGTCGGAGTTCGAACAACTTCGATTGCGGTCATGTGTTCGAATCTTCCGGCGTTTGTTCTGCGATGGCGCTGGTGAGCTTTGATCGGTGGCACCCAGGATGGGGCTCGGTGCCCTCTGAGCTTGAGTTTTTAACAATGCTTACCTTCCACGGCATGCCTCGGCGTGCTTGGAACAGCAAGTCCATGAGCGAGCTTATCAGCGACCTTGGAGGTGAGCTCGTAAGTATGTTTGTTCCTCCAGACAGGTGGGCTCTGGCGGTTATGGCATGGATGAAGAAGCCGTCCACCATCTACGAAGGTGATTGGTCTTGAGATACGGTGCAGGGAACGGGGTTGTACTATTCGCCGCCACCAAGGCCGCGCGGACCACGTTAGGGATGTACACATGTCGAGTGTTACGTGCATGTCGAAGAAGTGGTCAATCCATCAATCGAAGTCCTGCGCCCCATTGGTGCGAGTCCGTCGGCAGCGTCCACTCTGAGTCAACGTCGGACTTTCCCGTGTTGCTCGAGCGATGGATGGCACGGGGCCTACTCCATCGGCGGCGGAGGCCCTTTGCTTCTTTGGGAGAAGAGGCGGGGCTGGCTTCTGGATGTGCTCTAATTTGAGGTAACAAGCTGAATCTTGTCGAGATAGTACTAGTTAAATCCGAGCTATGGAGTGCTGAAGCAACGTCGTCGGTACATTTGATTGTGACCTATTCTAATTTTGTACCTGAACTTTTTTAGAAAGGGTTGTCGTCAACTTAATGTGCTAGCAGAACTTATTGTGTTGTGCATGCATTTTCTTTGCACAACATTCAAGATATTTCCCGTCATTTATAAAGGCGATGAACCGTTATGTACAACCGTTGGTTTCAACATAGCCCTTCCGTGGCGATCCCCTGCTTCCATCCTGATTGTGCTGCTGCGTGAAAGTTTTTATGCATAAGTTCGAGTGTGCTATGTTGTTCTATATGATTGTGTCAACTATATAAGTTTTCTTGAGCATCAACAATGCATATGGCTGAAAGATGTATTCTGAGCATCGACCGATGGGTCTCTCTCTCTATCTCTCCCTCTCTCTCTCTCTCTCTCTCACACACACACACACACTTGCCTTACGCTACCTTTACGCACAAGTGGGACCCTTTGAATTATTTATTTGCTCGTGACAACTTTTAATTAGGTTCCCTTTGTAATCTAACTTTTCTTAAGTTATTAATTGAGCTCGGTGACTTCAAAAGTTGTCTGAAGCCTTGTTTGGGCCTTTCCGGCGTCCACGAATGTGGGCTGAGTAACCATGTTAGGTTGTCTTGTACTACACAGGCCTTTTTTCAACATTAGCAATGCAAGCTGGGCGACAGGTTGTACACAATATCGGGTCAACTTGTTATCCGCCCGTTGGCTGCAAAGTTTCCTAGGAGGTATGCATTAGGCTTAACAAGAAAATGGACTTTAAGAAATAATAAATGGGATGTGATTATAATAAGCTGGGCAATTACTATGCACCAAACACGTAATTAGTTTGAAAAATATATTATTTTTGGAATTTAGAAATTTTAATTTCATTACTTTTCTTGTGCATAATATTTACGTTGGATTTTAACATTGATACAACTTTATTTTGAAATTATATTTAACCTGACTAGAAATTTGGGATAAAAATATTTGGATCCCATCAAAATGTAGAATTTTTTTGAATTCTGTTTTGAGCGCTTGTTTGAAATTGTTAATTGTTGTCCTACCTAGAAATTGGGCTGTACTTTTAACAAACCCGTAAATGGGCTGTAGTAAATTCCAATAGAATTGAAAAATGGGTTGTACATCCTTACAAATCGCAAATGGGTTATATGTTCTCTGCCAAATCCGAGCTGTGGGCCTACTAAGTTGACGCATACCAAGGGCTTTGTCAACTTATTCAATATAAACGATTCTAGCTGAAGTGATCGTACGATGTCCATCCAACTGTCATAGTGCTTCTTTAACCTCTGGTCTTCTTGCTCCAACCGCCCAAAGCAGCCTTGGTGGGTGTCGCGTGCTCCTGCCTCCCATGGCGGTGTGGCCTTGTGGAGGCCTCACCGCCCGTACTACTCCCACGCGTGCGAGCCATCCCTCTACTCACCCCACCCCTGATTACTGGCGGCGGCGGCGAACAGTGAACCCTCGTACTCCTCTCCGCGGGCTACCATTGCGTCTTCCCGGCTCGCGCCGTCCCCTTCCTAGGCCTCGCCGTCATCCAGACCACCGCCCTGGTGCTCTCGGCCTGGCGTGGTCAGCGTGGTCAACGACCGACTTCCATCGGAAGAAATCTTGTACATGGAGGCTGACAGGTGGGTCGGTGACGCAAGGAAGTGCCTCCTTAATACGCACAAAATAATTATTCCTCCACGACAGCGAGGGACCCACGGACGGGCCACCTTATTTAAGTGAAAAAACGTTTCCCCACGGCTGTCGGGACCCACGAGACGGGCCAGCGTATTCGCGAAAAAACATTCCCAGCTGTCGGCTCGGACCCACCGGAAGTGCCTCCTTATTACGCACAAAAAATGAATACTCCCCACCTAGCTAGGACCCACCATGATGGGAGGCTGACTTGTGGGCCTACTAAGTTGGTGGGGCGGGGCCTTTGTCAACTTTAGTCAATATGAACGATTCTAGCTCCGGTGACCGTCGATGGCCATCTTGGCCGTAGTGCTTCTTCAACCTCTGGTGTTCTTGCTCCGGCCGCTAAGCAAGCGCCCGGTGGTGCCGCATGCTCCTGCCTCCGTTGCGGCTGTCTTTGCCCGGAGAGCCTCACCGCCCCTCCTATTCCACCGCTGGCGGGCCCTACGGCAATGGCAGCCTCACACCTTGCCGAACGGTGAATCCTCGTACTCTTCTCCGCGCGGGCTTCCGCAGCCGCGTCTTCCCGGCTCCCGTCATCCCTTCCTAGGCCTCGCCGCCGTCCACCGCCGTGGTGCTCTCGACGCAGCGTGGTCGTATAATCAGCGACCGACTTCCATCGAAAAGATTGCATGCGTGGAGAGGGTGACAGGTGGGTCCACGGCAGCATGAGAAGTGCCTCCTTATTCGTGGAAAATAATTATTCCTCCACGACAGCAGGGACCCACGGACAGGTCACCAATATTCGCAAAAAACATTTCCCCCACTGCTGGGACCCACAGGGCCAGACCCCACCGTATTCAGTGAAAAAATGTTCCCCATTTGTATTTCGGACCCATCGGAAGTGCCTCCTTATTACGCACAAAAAAATGAATACCCCCCTGCTAGCTGGGACCAACCTTGGTGGGAGGCTGACTTGTGGGCCTACTAAGTTGACTGGGACGGAGGCCTTTGTCAACTTTGTCAATATATGAGCGATTCTAGCTCCGGTGACCGTCGATGTCCATCCAAGCGGCCGTAGTGCTTCTTCAACCTCTGGTCTTCTTACTCCAGCCGCCCAAAGCAGCGCGATCGTGCCGCTGCTCACCCGCCCATGGCTGGGCTGTGATGTGTGAGGCCTCACCGCCCTACTAATCCAACTTGGCTGGGGGCCATCCTCTCGCTCCCACCCCTGTTATTACTGCGGCGGCAGACCTCACCCATCAGCCGAGCAGGTGAACCCTCATACTCCTCTGTGAGGCATCCAACGCCTCGTCTTCTCCGCTCCGCGTCGTCCCCTTCCTAGGCCTCGTCGCCGTCCACGCCACTGGTGCTCTCGGCTGGCGTGGTCAGCGTGGTCAAGAAAGGCTTCCATCGGACGTGGAATTTGTGCGTGGAGAGGCTGACAAGTGGGTCCACGACCCATGACAAGGAAGTGCCTCCTTACAGCGCAAAAATAATTATTCCTCCACACGGCGAGGGACCCATCGGACGGGCCATCGTATTTAGCGAAAAATGTTTCCCCGAGTCATTTGGGACCCACCAATTACATCTTCGCACACAAGGAAGTGCGTGCGAAGAAAAAAGCGATTAGCCCCACATTGCTGGGACCCACCAGCTACATCGTCGCCGCAAGGAAGTGCATGCGGTCGGGACCCACATGGTCGAAGCGTGCGTGGCGTTGTCATTCTGGTGTGAGCGATATGCGTTACATATATCTTTGGTGGATGTAAAGCGCATGCGTGTGCGTAGTAAGCGCGCCGCGTAGCATGTACCGCGTACCTACAGCGGTGAGGTGCAAGAAAGAAAATCTGACCCGCGTCGTACATCGAGCGGGGTCTCTACGCCTATCGCGCGCATCGTACATGGCTGGGTCGGAGCGGAGAAACAACGTCGTGGTCGTGTTCATGGAGAGCCAACCGGCTGGGTCAAAGCGGAATGCGTGGTCGTGTTCGCCGGGAGGCTTGGATGGAGCGAGGCGATGGAAGCGAGGCTGGCGTACCGCACAATGGAGAAAGCGGCCTTGTGTTCGACCGGCCATATTCAAAAGCGGGGTCTGTTGATCGGGAGGGCTGGCGTAATGCAAAGCGGAGAAGCGGACCTCCTACGGTCGAAAGCAGGGGTTGTTGATCGGGAGGGTGTGGCGTGCCATAAAGCAGACGAAAGCAGGTTGTGTGCGCTTCTGTCGAAAGCAGGGTCCTGTTCATTGGGAGGGTGTGGCGTCCATAAAGCAGACGAAAGCGGACTTGTGTTGGGCGCTTCTGGTCGAAGCAGGGGGGGAGGGTGTGGCATACATAAAAGCAGGACTCCACGGGATCTGTTCATCTCCACCGTCGACCTCCTCCGGCCTCCACGGGCTACCGTCGACCTCCTCCGGCCTCCACCGCGCTTCTCCACAAGCTCTTGTTCAACCACCCCTCCACGGCCACCCTTCCACCGTCTCTGTTCATCCAGCCACACACCACGGGGTCTGTTCAACCACCCTCCGGCCACCCATCCACCGTCTCTGTTCATCCAGCCCTCCACCACGGGTTCTGTTCATCCGAGAGAAACGCCACGCTCACTGTTCAACCAACCCCGCAGCGCTTCATTGTTCATTCAGGCAGCATCGATCGGCGGTCGGCGGCGATGCGAAGAATCGCTCCATCGGGTTCGATTAACAGCCAGCGAGCGATCGCTCGGGTTGATAGCAGCGTAACTGCGGTTGCAATCGTCAGAGTTGATTAGAACCCCGCGCCTCGCTCGGCTTGATTGAAACCAGCGCCTACGCACACAGCAGCGTCACGTCACGTGAAAGCAGCGGATCGCTCCGCCCCGACCTCCACCGTAACGGCAACTCACGAAATTTTCCTCCCCTCGCTTCTACCACGGTTTTTCCGTCATGGGCGGCCCAAAGAATGTCATGCAGCTGCGTCTCCGGCCCGCCCGGGGCGAAAAGCCCATTTACATCATGATTTTTGTCATAAGTAAAGAACCCACCACATCTATGATGATCGGGTTTTGTCACAATTATCGTCATATAAGTGTCATATGTATGACAGAAAAAAAAATCGTTGACCCAAAATGTCACGGATGTGTCTTTTTTGTAGTGATCTCTTAGAGACAGAATGAAACTGACCTGCTTTTGCTACTTCACCTATCATGTTCCGATAAGGATTATGAATTTTCATTGATCAGGATATAATTACCTTGGTGAATCGATCCTTTTATGGCTATGAATCTGAAACTGTTGTGGCACATCTTACTAAGTTAAATGATATAGCCGCCCTGTTTACTAATGATGAGAGATCGCGCTACTTTTATATACACAAAATATTTCCATTATCATTAAAGGGTGATGCTAAGATATGGTTTAATTCTCTTGATCCTGGTTGTGTGTGTAGTCCCCAGGATATGATTTATTACTTCTCTGCTAAATATTTCCCTACTCATAAGAAACAAGCTGCTTTGAGGAAATATACAACTTTAATGCAAATTAAAGAAGAGAGTCTCCCACAAGCTTGGGGAGGCTTCTCAAGATTATAATGCTTTGCTGATCATCCTCTTAAGAAACCGAAATACTTGATCATCCTCTTAAGAAACCTGAAATACTTGATATCTTTTATAATGGACTAACCAATGCTTCCAGAGATTACCTGGATAGTTGTGCTTGTTCTCTTTTCAGGGAAAGAACACCGGATGAAGCTGAAATTCTATTGAATAATATGTTGACAAATGAAAATAATTGGCCACCTCCTGCTCCAATTGCAGAGCCTACTCCTAAACCAACTCCGAAGAAGAGAGGTGTTCTATTTCTTAGTCCCGAAGATATGCAAGAGGCAAAGAAATCTATGAAAGAAAAAAGGTATTAAAGCTGAAGAAGTTAAGAATTTACCTCCTATTGAAGAAATACATGGTCTTAATTAACACTTTGTTGAAGAAGTATATGATCTCAATTTTTATTCATTGAAGAACCTCCGATCCCGATATCCGACACGGGTAGTAAAGGTAAATCTCTCTATAGATATGATAAAGCTGAAGTCCTCCTACTAAAATTGCTAGTCGATTGCTTGGATGAGTTTGATAACTTTATGTTTAAGCAAGGCGACTTCAATGCTTATTTTGGTGAACAATTAAAACAAGATGCTTATATGATTAAGCGCTTGGGTGATTATATGGCTAATATTATAGGTAACTTAAACTTGTTAGCAAACATGCTTCTATGGTTTACCACTCAAGTAGAACAAGTACTTAAAGCTCAGAAAGAAGTGCTTGATGAAATGAATAGTTAGAAAATGATTATGATGTTAGAGTGGCTACTAGAACTAGTAGAATGACTAGGAACCTTTGTATCTGAAGGCCACCCTAAGAGAATTGAGCAAGATTCTCGGAGAAATAATATTGATGTACCTAGTTCTTCTAAAAGGAAGAAAAAGAAAAATGATAGGACTTTGCAAACTTCTAGTGAACCTATTGCTGAACCACGTGAGAATCCAAATGATATCTCTATTTACGATCTTTGAAACACAATCGGTAATGAACATGAACCTAGTGAAAATGTTAATGAGGATGTTCATGATGATGCTCAACCTAGTAATGATAATGATGTAGAAGTTGAACCTGTTGTTGATCTTGATAACCCACAATCAAAGAATCAACGTTATGATAAAGAGACTTCATTGCTAGGAAACATGGTAAAGAAAGGGAACCATGGGTTCGAAACCCATGCCTTTTTCCCAAACCATCCAAGAAAAAGGATGATGAGGATTTTGAGAGCTTTGCTGAAATGATTAGACCCATCTTTTTGCGTATCGATTGGTAATACGCTCAAAATGAATCCTTATGCTAAATATATGAAAGATATTGTTACAAATAAAAGAAAGATACGGAAGCTGAAATTTCCACCATGCTTGCTAATTATACTTTTAAGGGTGGAATACCAAAGAAACTTGGAGATCGAGGGTACCTACTATACCATGCTCCATTAAGAGAAATTATGTTAAAACTGCTTTATGTGATCTTGGAGCGGTGTTAGTGTTATGCCTCTCTCTTTATATCGTGAACTTGACTTGAATAAGTTGACACCTACTGAAATATCTTTGCAAATGGCTGATAAATCAATGCTATATACATCGGTATTTGTGAGGATGTGCTGTTGTGGTTGCAAGCGTTACTATTTTAACGGACTTTGTTATTCTTGATATTCCCAGGATGATAGTATGTCTATTATTCTTGGAAGACCTTTCCTTAATACTGCGGGGCTGTTATTGATTGCAACAAAGGCAATGTCACTTTTCATGTTAATGGTAATGAGCATACGGTACACTTTCAGAAACAACCTCAAGTTTATAGTATCAACTCTATTGGAAAAATTCTATCGATTATATTTGGAGGTTTTGAATTTCCTCTCCCTCTGTCAAGAAAATATGATATACTTATTATTGGGGATGTCCATATCCCGTTGAGGTAACATAGTGTTATTGAAATTTCTCGGTTCCATGTTATCGGAATGAGTTTGTTAACAAGACTGATCAACCTTGTTAGTGGATTCTTTTTATGAGCATGAGATGGATGAAACTAGAAGCACAACCTTACATACCCTCTTTATATTTTTTGTTATTTAGTAGAAATAAAGTAAAATAATATTTTTACATCATCTCCCGACTTATCCGTGCAATATAAAAATATCCGAAAATAAAAGTCCTCGAGAATGCCATGCCAATTTAATATGATTTTTTAGGGAATATTTGAGATTTTAGTGCAAAAATTACCACGGGGAGCTGCCACACAGCCACGAGGTGGAGGCGCGCCCCCCTACCTCGTGGGCCCGGTGGCCCTCCTCCACTTATCCTGCACCCATCTTCTTCCTCGCCTCACACAAACCCGAAAAACCAACTCAAGCACGAGTTCCGGCCACTTTTCTGTGATTTTCGATCTCCTTGCTCAAAGCACCTCTCATAAAACTGCTTGGGAGATTGTTCCTTGGTATGTGACTCCTCCATTGGTCCAATTAGTTTTTGTTCTAGTGCTTTATTCTTTGCAAATTTGTGATGCATAGGTGACCATGTTCTTGAGCTTGCATGTCAAATTTATATGGTTTCAAGTAGTTCTAATGCTTGATATAGGCTCTAGGCACTTGTAGGAGTAGTTGCTATCAATTTTATTGAAGTTGGTTCACTTTTGTTTGAAGTTACTAAAATTTCAGAGATTTTTCAGAGGAAACAATATGTTTAGGAAGATGTTCCAAGGTGGTTCTTCAAGGAAGCAAGGTCGAGGCTTTGCAATGCGTGATCTTGACGAGGAACCACCAAGAGGCGCTCTTGTGAGGCCACATGAATGGCCTTGGAAAATTTTATGGATCAGCGGGAATCAAAGAAGAATTTAGTGCATATTTGCGTAATGCGGTCTTGAGGACTTTGAAGGCTGACAAATGCCCCGATATCATGATCTCACAAATTCATTTGTGAGGAGTTTGATTTTCATCTTCCGTAATTCTCCTTGGGTCATGTTTGACCTTTATGACAAATCTTATACCATGGACTTAGAGGTTTCACTTTTGCTTGCAAACTTCCATATTGGGGTAGTGTCGGGGTTCCCCTAAATCTGAATTTAGAGACTTTCTTGCTAGAATAAGCGTGGGGGAATCTAGAGATATACTCTTCATAGGTAGATGCATAAATGCTAAGGATGAAGCATGTCACATGTGTGCTCGATCTCGGCATTCTCGGAAGTGCTATGTTAGGAGACCAATCTTATCATATAGGAGCCATTGTAGCTCGTAGGTTGCATCATAATAGACATCTGGAGATTTCTTTGGAGGAATTTATGCAACCGCTTAGCTAATTTTCTTGAGATAGACATTACCGAGGTGATATGGAGTTACCCCTACTTATTTAGATTTTGACTCTATGGTTTCCCACCAGTTTGTTGAGAGGTGAACCACCTCTCGATGTCGACTAATCTTTAACAAGCGACATGTTGTCCATATTACTCTTCCTGCTCTTGCCTTTTTGATTCTCAGACAAAGGAAGATATATTATTACGGAGAGGAGGCGAGATGAGTCACGAGAGAAGGCGGAGGCTCGGCGCCTGCTGCATCTCGAGCGATAGCCATTGCATGTGATCTGACCCAGCTACACCTACGGGTATCCGCGAGGCTATCCACAGCAATAGACCAACAGGCCAAAGCCTAAGCTTGGGAATCGTATTCTCACCGACATTACATTTATGTTCACACACACTCATTGCTAAATGTCGTTGCTCATACTCTTTCACTTTGTAATATCCATGCTAGTTTATTTTCTTTTTCTGCTTTCTTCTTGTGTGTTTAATAAACCTTAGAAAAACCAAAAAATTAGTAGTAGTTTATTTTTCTGCTGTAGTAGTAATAATTAAAAAAAACCAAAAATATTTCCGTTCTTCTTTTGCTTGTTGGGAGCTTTCCCATGTAAATAGTTTTATTTCTTTTCTTTTCTTTTCTTTGAGAATTCGATAGGGAAGACCATGATTAAATTGTTGAAGTGGCTCTTATATGCATCATTGTTGATTTAACCAAGAGCCCATATTGCCTTGTCTTCTCTGTTTATTGAATGCTCATGATTCAGCTTAGTCAATGCGTGTACTCTTATTATTATTCACATCGTTCGATCGGTGCAAGTGAAAGGCAATTATGATGATATATGATGGGTATTGAGATGGGAAAAGCTGGTATGAACTCGACCTCTCTTGTTTTTGTAAATATGATGAGTTCATCGTTCTTGATTAAACTTATCAAGAATAAACATGTTTGCAATGACAACTAGAGATCATAGTTGCTTGTGCCATGCTTGATTTGCTATGAGTTATAATGGTTTACCTTGCGTGCCAACATGCTATTAAAATGGTTGTGATGTGGTATGATGGGTTGGTATCCTCCTTTGAATGATTTAAGTGACTTGACTTGGCACATGTTCACGCATGTAGTTGAAACAAATCAACATAGCCTTCACGATATTTATGTTCATGGTGGATTATATCCTACTCATGCTTGTATTCAATGTTTATTAATTTTAATGCATGTTCATGACTGTTGTCGCTCTCTAGTTGGTCGCTTCCTAGTCTTTTGCTAGCCTTCACTTGTACTAAGCGGGAATACTGCTTGTGCATCCAAACTTCTTAAACCCAAAGTTATTCCATATGAGTCCACCATACCTTCCTATATGCGGTATCTACCTGCCGTTCCAAGTAAATTTGTATGTGCCAAACTCTAAACCTTCAAATAAACATTCTGTTTTGCATGCTCGAATAGCTCATATATCAACTAGGGCTGCCCTTATCTTCCATGTTAGGCGGGTTATTCTCAAGAGGAGTGGACTCCGCTCCTCACTCACGAGAAAATGGCTGGTCACGGGATGCCCAGTCCATGCTTTATGCAAACTAAATCAAAATAATTGCAAACAAAACTCCCCACAGGACCCGTTGAATGTTGGAGGCACTCGTTGTTTCGAGAAAGCCATGGATTGATGCTTGTGGAGGAGGGAGTATAAACTTTACCGTTCTGTTTGGGAACCGCCTATAATTTTTTTAGCATGGAAGATATCGTCATATCTTAGTTGTTATGTTGACAATGAAAGTATGCCGCTCAAAATATAAATTATCTCTATTTCAAAACCAAGCTCTGGCACCTCTACAAATCCTTGCTTCCCTCTGCGATGGGCCTATCTATTTACTTTTATGTTGAGTCATCACCCTCTTATTTAAAGCACTAGCTGGAGAGCACAGCTGTCATTTGCATTCATTACTGTTAATTTATATCGGGTATGACTATGATTGGATCTCTTTTACCATGAATTGCAATGTCTAGTCAGTCCTTGATCTTTGAAGGTGCTTTGCATTTATGTTTTGCGGTCTCAGAAAGGGCTAGCGAGATACCATCTTGTTATATCATATTATGATTATTTTGAGAAAGTGTTGTCATTCTAGATTTATTATTATGGCGCTAGCTGATTATGTTATTGATATGAGTAAACATGAGACCGAGAATTATTGCAAATGTGGTTAGTTATAATCTTTGCTCAAAACCTGAATCTTTGGCTTGACATAGGTACAACAACAAGAGCAAACGAGTTTGTAAAAGTTTTCTTTTCTCTTTCAGTTTGTCAACTGAATTGCTTGAGGACAAGCAAGGGTTTAAGCTTGGGGGAGTTGATCGTCTCCGTCATATCTACTTTTCCAACACTTTTGCCCATGTTTTGAACTCTAACTTGTATGATTTGAATGGAACTAACTTTCGGATGACACTTTGCTTTCGTGAATTGCCATGATGTTGTTTATATGCGAGAAAACAAAAGTTCTTGGAATGACACTGAAACTCCACGGAATATCTTAGAATAAATAATAAAAATCCTGTAAAGATGAAGACCAGGGCCCACACATCCCACGAGGGTGGGGGCGCGCCCTACCTCGTGGGCCCCTGGACATCTTCGATGCCAACTCCAACTCTATATATTGGCTTTCGGGAGAAAAAATCAGAGAAGAAATCATCGCGTTTTACGATCTGAGCCGCCGCCAAGCCCTAATCTCTCGGGAGGCTGATCTGGAGTCCGTTCGGGGCTCTGAGAGAGGATTCATCGTCGTTGTCATCATCAACCATCCTCCATCACCAATTTCATGATGCTCACCGATGTGTGAGTAATTCCATCGTGAAGCTTGCTGGGCGGTGATGGGTTGGATGAGATTTATCATGTAGTCAAGTTAGTTTTGTTATTTTGATCCCTAGTATCCACTATGTTACGAGATTGATGTTGCTATGACTTTGCTATGCTTAATGCTTGTCACTAGGGCACGAGTGCCATGATTTCATATGTGAACCTATTATGTTTTCATGAATATATGTGAGTTCTTGATCCTATCTTGCAAGTCTATAGTCACCTACTATGTGTTATGATCAAGGCAACCCGAAGTGACAATAATCGGGACCACTCCGGTGATGACCATAGTTTGAGGAGTTCATGTATTCACTATGTGCTAATGCTTTGTTCGGTTCTCTATTAAAGGAGGCCTTAATATCCTTAGTTTCCAATAGGCCCCGCTGCCATGGGAGGTAGGACAAAATATGTCATGCAAGTTCTTTTCCATAAGCACGTATGACTATATTGAATACATGCCTACATTACATTGATGAATTGGAGCTAGTTACATGTCACCCTATGTTATATTTGTTACATGACGAACCACATCCGGCATAATTATCCATCACTGATCCGGTGCCTACGAGCTTTCCATATACTGGTTCTCGCTTATTTACTTTCTCGTTGCTACTGTTACAATCACTATAAAAATACCAAAAACATTACCTTTGATGTCTTTACTTTTGTTACCGTTACCACCACTATCATATTACTTTGCTACTAAACACTTTGCTGCAGATACTAAGTTTCCAGGTGTGGTTGAATTGACAACTCAGCTGCTAATATTTGAGAATATTCTTTGGCTCCCCTTGTGTCGAGTCAACAAATTTGGGTTGAATACTCTACCCTCGAAAGCTGTTGCGATCCCCTATACTTGTGGGTTATCACTTGTCGAAGCAGAGATCGTGTCCCCTTATTGCAGGATTCTCTTCAATACGGGCGTGGGTAATCCAACCGTCTTTGTCTGCCTGACCCTTGAGGAACAGTGAGTTTTAAAGGCGGTGGGGGAGGCGCTTGATATTCACTGCCCTTATAAGGAGATAAGGATTCACTTCCTTCACCCACGCCTTCTCTCTCTCTACCCTCCCATTCTCGAGCTCCAGCACCCAAGTCCTCATCTTTCCTGCCTCAAGAAAGCACTCGACCATGTTCAGATCTGGAGCACAAGGCAAGTGGATGGCCTCCTTCGTCAAGGAGAAGGACATCACGAAGCTTCGGGAGGCTGGGTACCTGGCCAAAGAAATCGCCCATCGGTTTTCGGCCAAGGGGCAGATCGTCCCTACTCCGGAGCCCCATGAGAGGGTGGTGTTCATCCCCCACTTCGACTGCGAGCTGGGATTTCCTCTCCACCCATTTGTCTGCGGACTCATGTTCTACTACGGGCTAGATTTCCATGATCTAGCCCCAAATTCTTTCCTCAACATCTCAGCATTCATTGTCGTGTGCGAGGCCATCCTCCGCATTCCACCTCACTTGGATTTGTGGCTTAAGATCTTCAACGTGAAGCCAAAGGTGGTGGATGGCCAACACATGCAAAGTCTTGAGAGTGCCATAGTGAAGCAAGATGCCCAATGTCACATGGCCCAAAGGTACCTTTGTGGAGACCGTCAAGAGTGGCAAAACTGTGGTTCTATATCACAGAACCCCACGATGCCACAGGCGCGGCTCGAATTCAAATCAGAGCCCCAATGCGGCTCACCTCACAGCTAGAGAAGGCCTAAATTGGTCTTCGTCCGAATGAGCTAACAACCGCAAGCAGCGCATCCAGTATGGTGGACAAGAACATCAAGCTCGTCGATGTGATCCGGTGAGGCTAGTTCGCCGGATCCTTCCATGCCAAAGCGGACTTGCCATTTATGGGAGCTCGATCCGTCCGGCAGCGAGATCTTGCAGCGGTTCTTTGGAACTATACGAAGACATATGGAAGGTGCTCTTTAAGGAACGAGGCGCGGCGGAGGCGATCGAGGATCGTGGGCACGACCTAGCCCATCCGCTTGATGTGGTAAGTCTTTCATGTTTCAAGGTGTATCCTTTACTTGCTTATTAGGAAGGCACCCAAACCTCACTATTTATTTTTCGAGGATGGATGGAGAAGGTGGAGTGGATTGATTGTCGGCTCCGCCTCCCAGAGAACAGCCATCTCGCTTCGGCGAATCTTGGTCTCGGCGCCTTACGAGCCAGGAGAAGAAGGCGAAAGAAGGCCAAGGGGCGGTGGCTTCGCCGCAATGGTGCTTTGGACGTGATGTCCGAGCACAGAGACACATTCCTCCTCCAGAAGGAGGAGGAAAACCACCCACGAGAGAGGCAGGAAGAAGAGGAGGCCTCCATGAATCTAGGCGAGAGGCATCCAAGAGGGAAGGGCTCCCTCGCGAGATAATTCCGCATGGAGCGTCGATAGCAGCCAGAACCACGCCCCGAAACAAGCCCCTGGCGAATCGTGAGTACTAAAAACCGGATGCATTCATATATCCGGCCTCTCTACTCCATAGTCTTAACATGTTGAATCATGCACCTACAGCCCGGCTCGGTCCAACCTCGGCGATCCGCATCCTCGAGAATTCATTTGGATTCAAAGGCGATGGCTAGCAAGTCCTTGCCCGGCTTACTCTCCCAAGGCAAAGGCGGCCCAGAGTGCTGTCGAAGGACCTTCCTAGGCTAGGGAGAGGTTGAGGAGGCCATCGAGGTCGCGCCCGGTGACCCCTCGGCCGCCGGGAAATCCCTATGGAGACTAGCGATGGGGCCATATCAATTGACCCCTGACCAAATACCATTCGGATACCTACGGCTCGAAATCAGGCCAGCAACCTCCTTGAAGGAGGAGGTGCGCCTATTCTGCCAGTGACCTCCGAATCCACCCGAGGCATCGGATAATCTCTTTGGAAGCACTACTGGCGCGTCCATTGTGGGCCGAACACCGTATCCTTGTGGGAGCGGCCAAGGAGCAAGTCATCCTTGAAAAACACAAGGCCGGGTTTGTGAGGTCAGCGGGGAGCTCCGGGCGCCGTCAAAAAATGTGAGTCCACAGAAGGCGACATTGCGGATCAAGAAACCAAACTTCGCCAAGGTGCAAAGCACCAACATGCCCGGGTTGAAGCCCAGGGCGCCCTCCAGGAAATCCAAGAGGCCAAGAAAATCACGGCGGGTAAGGCTTTTATTATGCAAAGCAAGTATGTGAAGAGGTATCTCTTACTAACCCGGTTGGAGTTCTCGGGCGTTTGCGGATCTGCCGCGTGGTGTGTCTGATCTTTGCTGAATTCTTAGAGCGAAGAGGGGAGCTCAACGGAGAAGTTGTTCTGGTCGCAATACCTTAAGCCAGAACATCCAGTGCCCTTTAGCGACCAGCTAAAACAGCTGGTCGAACTGCATAAGGTGGCTGAACTACCCATGAAGGATTTGATAATCCAGTTGTGGCCTGCTGAAACTATACCCGGCTGCTACTTCGGGCTCGTGAAGGGGCTGGTCAGTGCCTGCCCCCGGCTTGACGTTATCAAGTGATCGGTCTGAATCGAGGGTGCGTGGATGGCCGCCGCTGCGCCTCAAGGTGCGATGGGCTAAGATAAGCGCCGTCAAGCTCGCGACCAGAGGACCGCTTAGAGGCAAGGCACCGCACACCGGCGGAATTTTGGCGATGTCTGGAAGGATCCTGCATTATGGCGAACAATGTGCGAAAGATGTAATCTTTGAATGAATACATTCATGTTATCTGCATACTGTATTATGAAACAAAGTTGATTATGTAATATAATGCTTGTTAAAATTTTACCTCATATGCGGTCGTGTTTATGAAATCGATATTTGGCGGTTATGGAATTGTCAAAACGGCGGATCTCGGGTGAGGGGTCTCGAGCTGTGCATCTAGGCGGATGGTACCCGGAGACAAGGGACACGATGTTTTACCTAGGTTGGGGCCTCTCTATGGAGGTAAAACCCTACTCACCTTGATAAATATTGATGATATGGGTAGTACAAAGTGGATCTACCACGAGATCAAGAGGCTAAACCCTAGAAGCTAGCCTATGGTATGATTGTTGTTAGTCCTCGGACTAAAACCCTCCGGTTTATATAGACACGGATAGGGTTAGGGTTACAGAGTCGGTTACAATGGTAGGAGATCTACATATCCGTTATCGTAAGCTTGCCTTCCGCCAAGGAAAGTCCCATCCGAACATGGGACGAAGTCTTCAATCTTGTATCTTCATAGTCGAGAGTCCGGCCAGCGGTGATAGTTGACTGTCCGGACACACCCCTAATCTGGACTCCTCGGTAGCCCACGAACAGGCTTCAATGGCAGCGAGTTGGTGGCATATTGTCTTGGCATTGCAAAGGCGGGTTCCTCTTCGAATACTTCATAGAAGATTTTGAGCACAAGGATAGTGTCGGCTCTGCAAAACAAGTTCCATATGCCATAGTAGAGAGAATAACTTTTGCAGTCTGGCGGCGTATTCAGCGGCGTGACATCACCTGCGGCGAGCCTTTATATGAATCATTTTCTTTGTTCCACCTCGGTAGCGTTTAGCGGGTGGTTTCCTTAACACGTCTTATCAAAGCGGAGATCGTGCCCCCTTATTCGGGATTCTCATCAATATGGGCGTGGGTAACCCAACGTGCCATTGATTATGGCGCTTGGGAGATAAGCAAGTTTTACCGGGGTGGCGGGGGCGCATAACCGTCCGTCCATATAAGGGATAAGGATCCACCTTTTACGCCTCGCCTTCTTCCTCCTTTGCTCATCCATTTCCTTTTCGAGCTCCAACGCCCAAGTCCGCATCCTCCTCAACCTCCTCCAGCCATGTCGGAGGCGGGAGGCAAGTGGATGGTCTCCTCCGTCACGGAGGGACAAGTCAAAAAGCTGCGGAAGGCGGATACTTGTCCAGCAACATCACGCACGGCTCACGGCGCGGGCAGCTCATTCCACCCCAGGCCCCATGAGAGGTGGTGTTCCTCACCACTTCCTCCGCGGACTAGGTTTTCCACTTCACCCATTTGTCAGGGCTCATGTTCTACTCGGCCCTGACTTCCACGATCGGCCCCGAACTTCATCCTCAACATCTCGGTGTTCATCGTCGTGTCTGAGGCCTTCCTCTGCATCCAGCCCCACTTGACTTATGGTGAAGACCCTCAATGTCAAGCCGAAGGTAGTGGGCGGCCGCCAAGCGGAGTCTTGAGGCGCCATGGTTAGCAAGATGGCCAAAGTCCTATGGCTCGAGGCTCCTTTGTGGAGACCATAAAGGGGTAACAATCGGGGTGGTTCTACATCACGAGCAGCGTGACTCTCAATGGGCGGCGGCCCCAATTCTTATCTGGCTCCCCACAGGGCTCACGTCATGGAAAGGCGGGCACTGGCGTGGGGTGATTCGAAAAAGCTGTCCGGACTCCAAACTGCGTCCGGAACACGGTGAACAAGAATCTCAAGCTTGTCAATGTAATCACGTGATGCTCATCCGCGGATTCTCCCATCGACAACGGGCCTTCAAATTGTGGGAGTTCGATCGAGACAGCACCAAACTCTGAAAAGGCTCTTGACACTACATACGAAGATGCACGGAAGGTGTTGTTCAAAGCGCCGAAGCTCCCATCCGCTCTAGAGAATCGCGATTCAGCTCGCAGCGTCAAGCCAGCGAGTAGTTATTTTACCCTTTATGGGACTCTTTTTCATAGTTTGACTCTGTCACGGGATCTAAAACTTCGCTAACCTTTGGCGGGACTGGCTGAAGATGTCGGACAGATTAGCTATCCGGCCCCCTTACCGGAAAACCAGCGGGCCTTGGGATTGGCCAGGGCTTGGCTCCGGCACCTCACGTGGTGTCGGAGAAGAGGGCCAAGAAGAGGCCACAGGGGACTCGAAGGGCGCCCGGCGCCCGGTGTCGGACTCATCGTCCGAAGCGACTACGAGGAGAATCCTCCGTGAGGAGGAGGAGGAAAAAGCCTCTCCCCAGTGAGAGGAGAGAGAAGAAAGGAAGGTCGCCCAGGCTGAGGCGCGGAGGGTCAAAGGAAGGACCCTTCCTCGGGACTTCTCCACCAACACCGACAGCGAGGAGGAGGTGGCCAACAAGGGCCAAGCCCTGGCGAGATCGTAAGTTTCGGACTCGAGAATAGCTCATGACTTTTTATTTGTCGCATAGTGTCTTCTTGCGCCGAATATAACCATGTAGCCCTCTCAGGGCAGGCTCGCAACCGTCGGCGGCTGCTGGATTCGTCGGATGTGAATAGCACTTCACTTCGACCGCCTCCTCTCCTCGTGTGTGAGCGACACGCGGTGGAGTCCCAAAGGCCCAGCCAGGGAGGTGGTCTGGAGGCGCCCGCAAAGGCGCCTCCGGACTCGGCGCAAAGGCGAAACCCGGAGGGCTCAAGAGTCCGGCCATGTCTGGGACTCCGTCTCGAAACCTTGATGGTTCCGAAGTCCGACAGCGGCCCCTTAAGTAGAAGGGTAAAGCTGCTTGACGCCCAGTGACCTCCGATCCATCCGGAGGCACCGGATAGCTTCTTTGGAGGCCTTAGCGGCGCATCCATCAGCGGGCACCCTTTGTTATGAGTGTAGTGATCCGGAAAGTTCGATCCGCCATGGGCGGGCTGGTTGGCTATACCAGCCTTCTAACGGGCTTTGAGGTAAGTTTAGAATATGTAAAAATATTACCGCATAGACGGTAGCCCCGATGCTAGTTAGGTGTTGGGAAGAAAATCGGACTGGGGATCTAAAAGATATCTGAAGAGTCTAACATAAGTATGTCAATATGGGAATGCAGGCTGCATGCTTGACCTCTGCCCCTTGACTGGGAGGTCAATGCATTGAAGCGAGCCTCGGCGGTGCGAGCGAGATCGGCCTTGCCAAGAAGCAGCTCGAGGACAAGGAAGGTAAGTAATACCTTCTTAAGTAATACCTTATAGAAAGGATTTGGTTGCAAAAATGACAGGATTAGCGTGGGTATTGTAGGGGGCCCACGAGCGAGGTGGCGACCTAAAGAGGCGGTGTGTCCGGCCAAAAGAAAAGCAGCAGGCTGCTTAGAAGCGAGAAAGCGAGGCGGGTGGCGAAGGTGCAGCCAAGAGCTCGAGCTCTCGTGGAAAAACACGAGTTTGGGCGTGACTTCGAGAGTCAAGCTCGCCTCGGCTCTTGAGAGTGCCAAAGCCGCTAAGGCGAAGCCCAAAAAGCCCTCGAGGAATTGAATCATTAAAGAAGATAGCGGCGGGTAAGTCATTATTTATGCAAAGCAAGCATGTGAAAGTGGATTATCTATTACTTACCGAATCTGGAGCTCTCCGGGGCATTAGCAGATCTGCCCGTGGTGTGTACGTCTTTGCGCGTTCTACAGCGCCAAGGAGGGCTTCGACGGAAAAGGTGCTCTGGTCTCGATATCTGCGAGGCGGACATCCAGTGCCCACTGCGACCAGTGAAGCAGCTGGTCGAGCTCCACTGGGTCGCCGAACAGGCCATGAAGCGGCGCTTCGTGCCAGCGGGGGTAATCCGCCCGAGGACCCGGCGTCACCGTGAAGAAGCCCGACACCACCAATGCGACGACACAGCCCGGTTGAAGTGCAGCGAAGAAGAAAATGATGCAGCACCGGTCTACTTTGTTGGTTCCCTCACAGCAGGGGCTAGATCAAGTACTCCGGCGTCTGAACTGCTCTTGACCTTCTTGTAGCCTCAAGGAAGCTGCGTCACTACTTCGAGCACACGAGATCCTTGTCGTCACTCGCCTCCCTACTGCAGCGGATATTGCACAATCCGGATGCAGCAGGAAGAGTAATGGAATGGGCTTTGGAGCTGTCTAGCTTTGGCCTCAAGTTTGAAAGTACTTGACGATTGAGAGCGAGTCCTAAGCGGAGTTCATTGCAAAATGGACGCCAATGCACAGCGAAGAAGCCCAAAGGCTGCTCTCCCGGCAAGGAGGCAAGTTGTGATTGGATCATGTACTTTGATGGAGCTTTCTCCTTACAAAGGCGCGGGGCTGGTGTCTTGCTTATGCATGCCGGAGAGCACCTCAAGTATGTGATTCAGATGCACTTCCCAGGGAGGTGTCAACAAACAATACTGACGAGTAAGAAGGGCTGCTTGCGGTCTTAGGATCATGGCGGACCTCGGAATCAAGAAACTCATCATCGGGGAGACTTGCGACATGTCGTCAAGCAAGTCAACAAGGATTACGAGCAGTTGATGAAGGCCCTCGTCGATGAAGTGAGAAAGCTGGAAGAAGCGTTTGACGGTATCTGGATGAACCACGTTCCCCGGCGGAAACGATATCGCCGATTACTGTCAAGCAGGCTGCCCCCAAGCTACCTATGGAACCAGGTACCTTTGTGCCCGCTAACTCAGCCATCCGTTGATCCATCAATAGAGCGAGAATAAGAGGAGGAAATCAGGGCCGGCAAGTACTTTCCGCCGATCTCCCGACCCACGGCAAGGATGTTGCCGGGGATCTTGAGCCCGCCCGCAGGATGGCCAGCTCCGGCGGGCGTCAAGCTCTTGCGCGTCGAGACAACCCGCTCCTATAAGGAAGAAATGCCTTTAGTCCTCGCCGTCCGAGCCCGGGCTCCGGCGTGGTAGCTGACATACCGTCTGATTCCTCCAAGCAGGGGAACTACGAGGAAGCGGGAAAAGCGGAAAAAAACCCGTCGCTCTACCATGTACCAGTTAAATCGATGATGTCACTGTCTGAGAAAGAGGCGAGCGGTGTGAAAGTGAAGTGTATCCCTTGAGAGGAAGAATTTGGAGCTATTGGCGGAGATACGGAGGCATATGTGGATCCCACATTGGGTCAAGGGCCCTTATCGGCAAGGCATTTCGGCCAAGCTTCTTCGGCCCCGCCCTCCGGGATCTGGCGACACTAGTCACCAGGTGTGGGCGTGTCAGATTCCATTCAAAAAGCTTCATCAACCAGCTCAAGTCCTTCAAACCATTCCTCTCTCCTGGCCTTCTCAGTTTGGGGGCTCGACATCTGGGCCCTTTCCCCAGCGCCGTCGGGGCTTTGAAACTCTGTACATTGCAATCAACAAGTTCACAAAGTGGCGGAGGTGGAGAGCGATGAGGAAGGTCACAGCTCGGTCGGGCGTCAAGTTCTTCAAGGGACTAGTGTGCCGTTTGGCGTACCCAACAGGGTTATCACCGACAACGGCACACAGTTCTAGCCCGCACCTTCATCCAATATACCCAAGACCTCGGGGCAAAGTCTGTTTCGCTTCCATTGCTCACCATGAAGCAATGGTCAAGCTGAGAGGGGCAAATGCTGAAATCTTTGCGAGCTTAGGACCAAGACCTTTGACATGCTGCACAGAAGTGGAAAGTGCTGGATTGATGAGTTGCGGCGGTTCTTTGGTCGATCGGGGCGGCCGTAAATCGAGCCACCGGCGGACACCTTTGCCCTAGTATCACGGGGGAAGCAGTTCTCCCCGAACTCATATCTGGGTCACCTCGAGTGCTCGCTTATGGAGAAGCGAGCAAAACAACTGCGCCAAGATGGCGCAATGCTCCTTGAGGAAGATCGTCTTGAGCGGCTGTGAGAAGCGACCGCGCTACCGACAAACCTTCGCGCGCTACCATAACCATAAGGTTCATGCCGAAGCCTTGAGGAAAGGCGACCTTGTCCTTGGCGCGTTCAATCGGCCAGGAATTCTAACAAGTTGGCGCCAAAGTGGGAAGGCCCTTATTGGTATCTGAGTCACGGGCCGGCGCGGTCATGCAGAGACCGAAGATGCCGTTCGGTGAGTAACTCACTGGAACATTGAGCATCTTCGCAAGATTTTACCTACGGTAGCGACTTCTTTGGGCCCCAACAAAACCACCTTTTCTACAAGCATTGCCGATGATGCATGTAACCCTTTGTACAAAGCCGGTAGCAGACCACGAGCATAAATAAATGCCTTGGCGCCCTAAGTTATAACATGCATGCTAGGTCAGTCTAGATCCTTGGTTAGGGTTGATAGTGCTTAGCGGCGACTAACCCCTAGCTTAGAGGTGAGTGTCGTCCCTTTATTAGTTCTATTGTCTTCTTTGGTTCGCAGGACTCATAGATATCCTTGCGGATCACTTGAGGGCGAAAAAGAGAAGAGGACAGACCGACATCTAGACCCGACAAGCCGATATTGCGGGGGGCTGCAAGTCTGAAAAAGATTCACCACGGCAAACCAGAGTTGCGGGGCTACTGACTTCAGATAAGTTCTTCATCCCTTATCATGCATTCCCTTATGGGTGAGTATGTGAAACCTCGTTTTTTCCTAAAGCTACCGTGCTCCCCTAAAACTCTAGGCCCTAGGGCTCGTTCACAGGGCGAGGTTTGAGTAAATGGTCGCGGCGACAAAAGGATGAAAGAGGAGCTGAGCTCCACCTCATCCCTGCCTCCAAAAGCGTGAAAGGTCGAGCAAAGTGGGAAGGCAGCGGGGACTGTTGCGAACGAAATGTTTATTTATAGATACAAGGTTTAATCCTTGTAGTAGGTTCTACCCATAAAAATGACCGACAAGCATCCCTTTTTCATTAAAACATTCCACTCGGGTACAGCCATGGGGAATGAAAAACATGAATGATGGGATTACAAGTTTTTAATTGAGTCAGAGGCCAAAAGGCTTACAAGCTAAAAGAGATAAGGTGCCAGTAACCCCTTTCTTGTCCCTCTCCTCGGGAGGCAGGTCAAGGAGGCGAAAAGGGCAGAAGGGGTGCCTAAGCGACTCTGGTGGAGGAGACACCAAGAGAACATCTCGGTGGCCGTCCGAGGCTGGATGGTGATGGCGGCCGAAAGTAGAACTTCGAGGCGAGGCGGAAGGGCGTCGGCCTGCCTTGTCGAAGGCGTCGGTGCCAGCGTACTCGATTTGAGGGCCTTGCCGCCCGCCCTCTTCCTCTTCACCCAGCCTCCCCACGCTTGAGCCGCGTCGTAGGCATGGGAAGCGCGATTCTGCAAGAGACTTCTGCGCGATAAAAACCACCCCGCTTGCCGCGCCGTTTTGGGCCTATTAGCGATGCGATTAACTTACTGTGTGGCAGCGGCTCTGTCGGTGTATTACAAAATAAGGGTACACTTTGTACCCTATAACGCTGTACGCGGTCATCGGGCATAGGCACCCACCGCCTTGAGCAAGGCAAGGGAGGTGAGCAAAGGTAGGCGAAGCTTCGAAAGCAGCAAACGACAGCCAAGACCAAGACCACAAAAGCAAAGGGCGAAGCGGACTCCCCGTCTTTGGGAGGTGGTTTTAATAAACCCGGCAAGACCCTTGCCGTGGCAGCTCGCCCACACCTATGGGCGGGAGTCACCCTTGAGTCACTGCCCCCATGGGGCAAGGATTGAGAGACATCCCGATGGTGGCATGCAGATCTTTGTGAAGACATTCAAGATCAGATACACACTATAGAAGATGGCTGACCCTTGGCGGGATCCGAGCCAGGAGGACCACAAGGCCCGGCAAGAGCCTTGGGGATGACGGCGGCCTGGCCGGAGACCCTTGCCGGGGCTCACGGCGAGCCCTTGCCAAGAACACCGTGGTGTACCATCAGGCCACGCCAATCAAACCTCCACCACCGTTTGCATGCAGCTGCCGACCCAACCAGTTGGGCGAGGCACACTGCGTGGCGTCAGCAGTTCTTCATAGAGACCCACCACTCGCCACCTCAGCTGCCTGCACGCCTACATGGCAGCGCACGCTTGAGCACCGCTGGCGAGGCGATGTCGACCACGAAAAGGGAGGCGGCGGGCCGAGACAGGAGCTCTCCCCGTCCCGATAAAGCAAGGACACCTAAGCAAAGGCGCATTAAAGCGCCTTGTCATGTGTCTGAGGATAAACTCGCATCAACTGCCCTTCACACCTCCTGTGTGCCTTTGTGGCAACCCTTTCCCTATAAAAAGGAGGCCCAAAGCGACGGGAGGAGGATTGACTTTGGAGCTCCTCCGCCCCATTGCTGGTTCAAAACACGAGATAAACAAACCACCAAAGCAGGGTAGGGTTTTACGCATCCTCGCGGCGAACACAGATAAGAAACCGTCACCGCTGCTCTGTTTTGATACGCTCTTCTCACGACCCGGCGCCCGCGACCGTGAAAGTAAAGATTCTTGTGATCCCATGGTGTCGTTCCCACAAGACATAGTAAGACGAAGATGAGCAATATTCCACGGCGGTTGGTCTCCTCCTCCAATTCGTGAGTCTTTGCGGCTCTCGAACAACGATTAGGTAATCCGACCCGTTGTGTAGATTCTCTGACGACGAAGGGTCCTTCCCAAGAGGGATAGCTTGTGCATATCCGTCGATCCTGGATGAGTCGAAGCACCGTCACCTTATTGAAAGGTTACGGTTCTAACTTAGGCGGCTATAATGCTTGATGCAGATCTTGCGATAGGTCGCGAGCGGGCTGCGCCATGTCACGCTCCTCATCTAACAGGTCGAAGAGCTTCTGCCGTGCCTTCGTTATCGACTTCAACATATGCCGCTACGAGGTGAGTCATGTGCAGATGTCACTAGGAAGAACTGCTTCCGCTCCATAAACCATGAAGAGCGGTGTGTATCACAGCCGATCTATTGGGTGTGGTATTGATGCTCCATAACACGAAGGTAACTCCTCAACCCAACAACCCGGCATCCGTTGCAAAGCGAACCATAAGCCAGGGTTTGATACCTATCAAGATCTCTTGATTTTGCCCTCTCCGCTTGACCATTCGACTAAATTTGGGCTCACATTGACACATCAAATTTGGATGTGCTCACGTTATGGGAACTCCATCATGGCACCTTTGAAAGATTGGTACCATTGTCTGTTATAATGCTTTGTGTGGAAAGCCAAAGCCGAAGATCACCTTTTTGATGAATTGAACATGGCTGGTGCATCACACTTACTAAGCGGCTCTGCCTCCACCCACTTTATGAATTTATCAACCGCCACCAAAAGGTGGGTCTTCTTGTCCTTGGACCTCTTGAAAGGCCCAACCATATCCAGACCCCAAGTTACCAAGCATTTCAGGTGATTGGAATCATCCTCAACTCTTTAAGCCGGTATATGGCGCATCATGAGAATTTCGAGCAGCCATCACATCCGCTGATGAAGTCCTCGGCATCGACGCATGAGCTTTCAACCAATAAAAACGTAATGACGCCTTGGTACAAAGAATTTGAACGGCGTGGTGACCACAATCTCCTTCGTGGATCTCACGCAAAATTTCATGGCCTTCCTCAGGAGACAACAACGTTGAAGCGCCTGTCACCTGCTGCAAATGATGTAACTCTCCATTGCTAATAGTCATGGACTTGGACCATGGATTATCTACAGGCCAAAGTTTCATCCTCACAGTAACTTCGCCCGGTTCATATCGCGAGATATGAAACCGTCCAATCCGAGATAACACGAAGAGCTGCCATCAAGCGAGCTTACGGGATCGGGAACAGCCAAATCCCTCTTCACCGGAAGCTTGCCGGACCGGATTATCACGAGAACATCGAGAAGACATTAGGTGGAATCGGTTTTACGTTGGGAACCCGAGTGACAAAAAGCGTCAGCCGTCATTCTTCGCCGGTCCACATGATCCACCTGATAACCTTTAAAGTGGCGTGCAACAATATCCACCTCTGGCGATATGCTGCCATGGTGGGTCCTTGGAATCCCAAGTGCAGGACACTTGTTGAGCCACTGAATCCGAGTCACCGAAACGCACTTAACGGCGTTAGGTTCATCTCCTTAGCCATCCAAAGACCATGGAGTAAAGCCTCATATTCATTTGCATTATTGGTGCAAGGAACATTAAGCGGAGAACATAACAAAACATATCATCTAGTGGGGAAGTTAATCGACTTGACCCCGAGCCCTCAATTGCCTGGACCCATCAAAATGAATAGTCCAATAAGTATGATCAGAACTTCTCTTCTGGCGCTTAGTATTCTGTCCAATCATTGATGAAATCCACAAGTGCACGAGATTTGATCGCGATTCGGGTGTATGTTCAACCTTGTGAGGCCCAAACTCGATAGCCCACTTAGCAATCCGACCGGTTGCTTCCACATGACGGATTATATCCCCCAAAGGGCGAGTGACCACCGTGATGGGATGACCTTGGAAATACTGCTTAAGCAAAACACCATAAAAACCCATACACCAATTTTGCCAATGTGGATTTTTTGCTTGGACTCGATAAGTACTTCATGATATAGTAAACAAGCCAACTGAGCTGGATATTCCTTTCACTGCCTCCTTGTGCTCCACCACAATAGCCACACTAACAGCCAGAGCATTAGCTGCTACATATAGCAACAATGGCTCTTTGTCAAGCTGGAAGCGGCAAGTGGCGGATTAGCCAGCTGCTGCTCTAAGTCCTCAAGCGCTTCATTAAGCGGCATCACTCGGATAGAAGTTATCCGTTTTCTTGACATCTGATATAGGGATAGCCTTCTGTAAAGCGGTGATAAACGGCTCAATGGCGGCATCGGCCCTTGAGGCGTTAACATCGTTGATACCTTGGTTTGGCCAAGAGGTGATGGCTTTGATCTTTTGGATTAGCCTCAATGCCTGTTAGACACCAAAAAGCCCAAAAGCACTGCGGTACACCAAAGGCGCGCCGGCGGATTAAGCATCATTTTGTAAACCCACAGTTATCGAAGTTTCCTTCAAGTCAACAATCAATGTCTCATGCTTCCTTGATTTCACCACAATATCATCCACATAGGCGTGAACATTTGACCGATCGTTTATGAAGACAATTCTGCACACCATTGATAAGTCGCCTCGGCACTCTTGAGCCCTAAGGGCATGGACACATAGCAAGGCTCAAAGGGAGTTATGAAGGCTGTCTTCTCCGGTCATAGCGCCATTTTGATCGATGATAACCGAATATACATCCAAAAGCTTAAGCGGCTGGCAACCCGGTAGCATCAATAATTTGATCAATCGTGGGAGGGCAAAAGGATCTCTTGGACAAGCTTTGTTGAGATCTGTAAGTCCCACACATCGCCAAGTGCCGTTCTTCTTGAGGACCAGCACCGGATTAGCCAACCACTCGGGATGGAATACTTCAACGATAAATCCAGCTGCCAAGAGCTGGCTACTTCTTCTCCAATAGCCTTGCGTCTTTCTTCATTAATGGCGGAGAAAGGCTTGACCGGTTTATACTTGCGATCAACATTGAGAGTGTGCTCGTGAGTTCTCTCGGTACACGGCATGTCGGAAGGTTTCCATGCCAAAATGTCCGATTCTCACGGATGAACTTCGAAGCGCGCTTTCCTTTCGGATCAAGTTAGCGCGATGCTAAACGCTTGGGCGAATCGCCGAACCGAAAGTCAACAAGCTTAGTCTCATCGGCCGATTTAAACTTGAGGCGGATCATGCTCTGTGGTTGGTTTCTTCAATGAAGTCATTCTGCGGATCAACATTATCTTTGTAAAACTTTAACTCTTACATTGCACAAACCGACTCGGCATAAGCGCATCACCTTCTTCACACTCGAGGCGATCTTGCGGCTCCCATGCATAGTTATAGTTCCTTGTGACCCGGCATCTTGAGCTCAGATAGACATAACAAGGTCGTGCCATAAACTTAGCATAAGTTGGCCGTCCAAACAGGGCATAATCGGGATTGACTTTCACCACTTCAAAGGCCAAAGCTTGATCTTGAGTCATGCTCATCTCCAAAGCCACCTCAAAGCTATCTTACCAACAGGATATGCCGATTTACGGGCACCACACCATGGAACACCGTATTGGATGGTTTAAGATTTTTATCTTTAACCCATGCGATGGAAAGTTTCATAATAAAGGATATTGATACTACTCCCTCCGTCCATGAGTACCTTAGTGAACTTATAGCCTCCCACGAGGTGCCACCACTAGTGCGGATGACCGGATTGTCAACTCAGGCGGATGATCTTCTCTACTCCACACAACCGGTTGCTCGGACCAGCACAAATAACGGGGCACCGCCGGTTCAACGGCATTCACCGCCCTTTTATGAAGCTTCCGATCGCGCTTTTCCAAGATAGTGGTGAAGACATGATACTGTCCGTTATTCAACTGCTTGGGTTAGTGCGGTAACACATGCTGCTGCTTCTGCTGATTGCCCTGATGATTATAGCCACCTTGGTTGCCCTGATTACCTTGATTGTTATGTCCACCTAATTATCATGGAATCCTGAACGAATTTCCTCCGCCATAACCCGGTCCATGAGATCCGGGGCCGAACCCACCGGTCCATGATCATACCGAAAAAGATCAAATTTTGAACTCTTGCATGATATAACAATCCTTCGGGGTGTAGATGGTACCTCCGTCCCATGCTT
>JAHIAM010005975.1:0-26379 GCA_021605205.1 Aegilops longissima
GGGCGTATTGCTGGCCTACTCGATCATCGCTACAACGGCTGTTCTGACGGTATGTTACTTTCCTATGATATCTTGATGGCTTGCTTATATTCTGTCAACATTTACTGAAAAATATTCATGCTCATAACATGCTCTTCTAAAGATTGACTAAATCAAAGCCCTTTTTATTTGACTCAACTTGATATGATGTTGTAGGCGCTTTGGTGTCCCTAACCTTCCTAATCCGAGAACCTTTCAAAAGCGGCATGGCGATTGCGAGGTGGTTCTGGCTCGATCGAGGGCGGCGGCGAAAGATTGATGATCGTTCGCGCGTGCGGGACGTGTTGTTTAGCGGAATACAATCACGATCCTTTGCCGAGTCTTTGAGCACGATCCAGCTTCTCTGGGCCTTGAGGAATTTGGTGGAGGCTGGTAAGTAACAACAGTACACACTCTTTGTTTGTCGACTGAATTATCCGATTAACCGGAGATAACCGGCGGCAGGATCATGATGGCGCTTGGTTTTCGTTCATCGAGCAAAACTGTGTGTACCACAGAGGTATCATGTGTCTCTGCATGCACCATACCCTCATATGTGCCGCCGCTCTGCAGCCCAAAGTAGGAGAGAGAATTGAAAGTATCGGACTTCGACCTCTTTGGCTGGAGTTTCCCCGTCGAGGCACCCATCTGGTTCAAGCCGTCGACCAATCTCCACAACAATAAATAGTAACGTCTAATGAGGCGAGTTATTTAGATCGTACACTTGGTGTAGTAGGATCTTTATTTAGTTTGATGCATACACTTGTTCTTTTTTGGTAGCCCTTTTGTAATGATGAATGATGTTTGGTTTGGAAGAGAGTTGCGTCTTCACTCTTACGCCACTTCTTTATACATTGCACCCCAGCCCTGGTTGTTCTTTGCTGTTTTCAATGTACAATCAGTAGTATATTCATCTGTTGGTTGAATAAATGTGTTGTTTTGGAAGTCGTTGCACGGTTCGATCCTTTAGTGCCCCGTACTATACGTAACTCATACTATTTTTCGTACGGAACACATTTTCCACTTGTTGATAACATGCAGCCCACTGATGAAGGCCCAATAGAGAAGCCCATAATTAACTGGAAGGGAGGCTCTCACATGAATCCGGCCCAGGTACATGCTCATGTCACCTAAACATAAATAAGTAAATAAAAAAATAAAGCTAAATGCTCATGCACCAATTCTTTGGGAAAATAGGTAGCCCAGTATTTCTTTTTGAAGAATACCCAAGCTAGGCCTATTTGTTTTCTTCGAATTAATGGGCTGCAAATCTTTCAAGGCGAGGAGGGATGCATTCCGTCCTGGCCAAAAGTATGGTCAATGTCATTAAAACTAATATCAAAGGGGTTGAAAATACCAAAAAATTATAGCAAATGGGATATTAGTTTTTTTTAATTTTGTTCTTCTTGATATCTTATCGTATTTCATTGGATTTAACATGACATAGTACTAATTTACTTTTAAATTTGTTTTAGTATGGCTATTAATTTTTGGATTAAGAATGTTTAGTTCCCCAGCAAAAATTGCGAATTTTCAAAATTTACACATATTTAGTTAATTTTTGACCACAGTCTGACAAAAATGGCGGCAATTCTAAAAATGGAAAAGCGGGCTGCAATAAATTCCATATGAATTAGAAAATGAGTAAAAATTATAAAAATAATAGCAAATGGGCTGTACCGCCCACAATTTCAAGGCTGACTTGTTTACGCAAGGCTTTGTCGATGAACACGATTCTAGCAGCGATGATTTGTTGGATGTCCATCCAACGGCCGGCGTCTTCTTCAATCTCTGATCTTCCTGCTCCAGCCGCCTAAAGTAGCGTCGGCGGGACTGCCTTCTCCCTCCTCTTGTGGCCCACTGTGATACCGTGCAGGCTTCCCCGGCCCACCCTACTCCCTCCGCTGGTCTGGCCGCACGCAATCAAATGCCTTCTTATTACGCGAGAAAAAATGATTCCTCTCACTAACATCTGGAGTGCACCGGTTGGGAGGCTGACCTGTGGGCCTACTACGTTGGCCAGCGTCGTGGGGCTTGTCAACTTAGTAAACAAACGATTCTAGCAGCAGTAACCGTTGGATTTGAATCAAACGGTCCTGTTGCTTCTTCAATCGCTGCTCTTCTTGCAACCACCCAAACCAGCGCCGGAAACCGCTGCTCCTGCCTCGATGGCGGTTGTCTTGCCGTTGAGCCTCATCGCCCCCTACTACTCCACGCTAGCGAGGCCTGCTGCGGCGGCAGCCTCACACCATAACCGAACGGTGAACCTCGTACTCTCTCTGCGTGGGCATCCGCTGCTCGTCTTCCCGTCTCCGCGTCGTCCTCTTCCTATGCCTCACCGTGGTCCACCACGCCTTGGTGCTCTCGGTGGCGTGGTCAATGTGGTCGACATTCCATCGGAAGAAATCTTTGTCGTGGAGAGGCTGACAGCTGGGTCCATAGCCTGAGCCAGTTTTTGTCATTTGCCAAGTAAGTCGCTTTGTCGGGCTGTTGGGCTGCAAATCTTTCAAAACGAGGAGAGTTTCCATTCAAGGTGGCGAGAAAATGGCCCATCGATAATGAGAAATGGGCTGTACATTTTAAAACACATCAAACGGCAATTAGTTTCAAATATCTTTTTTTATTTGAGATTTTAAATTACATTAATTTTTATGCATGGAGAATTTGTTGGATTTTATATTGATATACATTTATTTTAAAATCAGTTTGAATGTGAGTCGAAATTTGAGGATTAAAAACAGTTCGGACCGCTTTTGAAACATGCAAAATTTAGTATAAATTTTTAACCGTGGCCACAGTATGGGCTGTAATGCTAACAAAAGAATATGGGCTCCAAAAAACCGTAGAATTAGCAAATGGGCTATAAATTATTAGAAATAATGGAAGATGGGCTGTATCTTTGTTTTCCCACAGTTTGAGGCTTTCCTAAAAAAAGGTTGGCCAGCTAAGCATTGTTGTTGGATGTCCATCCAAGCGGCCGTCGTCTTCTTCAATCTCTGCTCTTCCTGCTCCGGCCGCTCAAACAAGCGCGTGGTGGGACTACCTGCTCCCTCCTCCCGGCGGCGGCTACTGCTGCCTTGAGCCTCACCGCCCATCGTACTCCCATCGCTGGCCTAGCCATCGTCTACTCACTCACACTGCTTTGTTATTCTCCGAAACAGCGGCCGAGGCGGACGATAAACCCTCGTGCTGTCGTCCTCCCCTCCGTGGAAACAACGCGAGTCTTCCCTGCCTCTATGTCTTTCCCTTCCTAGGCCTGCTTAGTCGTCCCTTTGCCGGTGCTCTCGGCGCGGCTGGTCAGCGTGGTCAGCGACCGACATGCATCTGAAGTGGGAATTTGTCGTGGAGAGGCCGACAGGCTGGGTCCTGCACGCCGCGCGAAATGCCTCCTTATTCTGCGCAAAATAATGATTCCTCCAGCTAACATTAGGGACCCTTGAAAGGGCCTCTGTATTTGAAAAAAACATTACCACTTGTTGACAGGCTCGGACCCATTAGCTATATCTTCGCGCAAGGAAGTGCCTTCTTATTCGCACAAAAAATGTATACTCCCCACATTGGTTGGGACCCGGTATAGTGGCGGGCTGACTTGTGGGCCTACTAAGTTGGCGAGGGGACGGAGGGCTTTGTCAACTTAGTCAATATGCTGCGATTCTAGCTCGGCTGACCGTCACGATGTCCATCCAACGGCCGTAGTTCTTCTTCAACCTCTGGTCTTCTTGCTCATTTGCCCAAACCAAGCGCCCGGTCGTGCCTCGTGCTCCTGCCTCCGTGGCGGCTGCTATCGCGGCCGAGCCTCACGCCCTACTACTACCACCGCTGGCAGGCCATCCCTCTACACCCACCCCCTGTTGATACTGCGGCGGCGGCCTCACACCCGATGAACGGTGAACCCTCGTACTCCTCTGGCGTGGGCATCCACTGCAGCGTCTTCGCCCGGCTCCGTGTCGTCCCTTCCTAGGCCTCGCCGTCGTCCACCGCCTGGTGCTCTCGGTGGCGTGGTCAGCGTGGTCGAGCGGCTTCCATCCAGACGTGGTGCATGCGTGGAAGGTGACGGCTGGGTCCACGCGCCGCAGAAGTGCCTCCTTATTACGCGCAAAATAATTATTCCTCCACGACTCTGAGGACCCACGGACAGGCCACCATATTCGTGAAAAAACATCCCCCATTGCTAGGACCCACCAGCTACATCTTCGCACATGAGGAAGTGTGTCAGAGCAAAAAAAAACAAAACAATTAGCCCCCACATTGCTGGGACCCACCGGCTACATCTTATACGCAAGGAAGTGCGGACGGTCGGGACCCACACTGGTCGAGAAGCGTCGTGGCGTTGTCATTCTGGTGTGAGCGTGTACATACATATATACTAGTGGATGTAGAGGCCGCGCGTGTAGTAGTAGTAGAGGCGCATACGTAGCATGTACCCGTCATTACATCGGCGAGGTGCAAGAAAGAAAATCTGACCGCATACATACATCGGGCAGGGTCTCGAGCGCCTACTCGGCGCATACGTACATGGCTGGGTCGGAGCGGGAAACATCGTCGTCGTCGTGTTCATAGAGAACCAACCGGTGGGTCGGAACGAGAATCGTGGTCGTGTTCGCCGAGAGGGCTTGGGCCGGAGCGAGGCGATGGAAGCGAGGCCTAGCGTACCGCTGCAGCGGAAAGCGGCCTTGTGTTCGACCGGTACGTTGAAAGCAGGATCTGTTCATCGGGAGAAGTGGCGTCCGCAAAAGCGGAGAAGCGGACCTCCTACGGTGAGCAGGGTCTGTTGATCGGGAGGGTGTGGCGTACCGCAAAGCGGAGAAACAGACCTCCCTACGGTCGAAGCAGGGGTCTGTTGATCGGGAGGGTGTGGCGTACCCAAGCGGAGAAGCGGCTTGTGTTGGGCGCTATGGTGAAGCAGGGTCTTGTTCGCCGGGAGGGTGTGGCGTGCCATAAGCAGGACTCAAGGGATATTGTTCATCTCCACCGTCGACCTCCTCCTACCTCCACGGGCTACCCTCGACCTCCTCCGGCCTCCACGGGCTCCTGTTCATCCAGCCTCCACCGCGCGCTTCTCCACGGCTCTTGTTCAACCACCCCTCCACGGGCACCCCTCCACCGTCTGATTCATCCAGCCCTCCACGGCATGGGGTCTGTTCAACCACCCCTCTCGCCACCCCTCCACCATCTCTGTTCATCCGGCCCTCCACACCACAGGTCTGTTCATCGGAGGAGGCACGCTCAGCATTCATCTAACCCCCCCTAGCAGCTCCTTTGTTCATCAATCGATCAGCTCTGATTAGTAGCGGCGAAGAATCGCTCCATCGGGTTGATTAACAAACATCGATCGATCGCTCGGGTTCGATGCTTAGCGTAACTGCGGATTCTGTCGCTTGGGTTGATTAGAGCCCAAAGCATCGCTCGGGTTGATTAGAATAGCGCCTCGCACACACTGCAGCGTCACGTCTGACGAGAAAGCAGCGCATCGCTTTCGGCCCCGACCTCTCATCGTAACAAGCAACTCCCGAAATTTTCCTCCCCTCGCTTCTACCACGGTTTTCCGTCATGAGCAGCCCAAAGAATGTCATGCAGCTGCGTCTCTGGCCGCCTAGGGCGAAAAGCCCATTTTGTCATGATTTTTTGTCATAGAAGTAAGGCCCACCACATCTATGATGATACTAGGGTTTTGTCACAATTATCGTCATAGAAGTGTCATATGTATGAGAGAAAAAAAATTAGTTCGGCCCAAAATGTCACGGATGTGTCTTTTTTTGTAGTGTGGGAGCACGCTTCTTGGGTCGGCCTTCTCATGGCGGCTTCTTGGGTCGGCCCTCGTGGCTTTCTTCATGAGGTTTAGGGCGGGCGCCTCCGTGGTCGGCACGAGGCTGACCCGGCCGGGGTAGGCGGCCCTATGCCTAGGGTGCTTGAAGGCTCGATCGGCTGTAATTTTACGAAGAGCCGGGGGCCGGCTGGGCTACTGCGTGGTCATTTACTCGACAACCCAGGCGGCGTTGGGCTCTAATGAACCCGGCGATTGCCTGCGAACTCTGCGTTCTTTGAACCGAAGCGATCGATCGATGGTGATGCTTGAACCCGATCTAGCGATTCTGCACTCTGCTGCTAAGCGAAGCCCGATCGATCTTGCCTGGGATGAGCGGTGAGTGTTGCTGGGGGTTGGATGAGCGATGGCGGTGGCGTTGCCTGCGGATGAATAGGACCCGTGGTGTCTTTGGAAGGCTGGATGAGCGATAGAAGGTGGAGGGTGCCCGTGGAGGCTGGTTGAACGGGACCCGTGGTGTGGAGGGCTGGATGAATAGTGTAAGCTGTGGAGGGTGTTTGAGCGATGGGTGGTGGAGTGGCGGGCCGTGGAGGCTGTGGGAGGTCGGCGACGGCGAAGTGGAGGCTGGAGGAGGTCGGCGGTGGAGATGAACGATATCTCGTGGAGTCCGTTTTGCGGTACACCACCTCCCGATGAACAGGACCCTGTTTGACCGTAGGAGGTCCGTTTCGTCCGTTTTGTGGTGCCACACACCCTCGATCAACAGAACCCGTTTAGAATAGTAGGAGGTCCGTTTAAATCCGTTTTGCGATGCGCCACACCTCCCAATCAATGGGACCCCGTTTGACCGTGGAGGTTCGTTTCCTCCGTTTTGCGATGCGCCACACCTCCCAATCAGCGGGACCCGTTCGAGCGTGGGAAGTCTGTTTCCTCCATTGTGCGATGCATGGGGCCTCGTTCCATCGCTGTTTACGTCCAAGCCCTCGATGAACACGACCACGCATTCCGTTCCGACCCTGCGGTTGGCTCCCCATGAACACGGCGGCGGCGATGTTTCTATGTTGACCCAGCCATATGCGTATCATGCGGTAAGCGTTGAGACCCTGCCCGTATGTACGTGCGTGGCGTATTTTCTTTCTTGCACCCTCGTGCGTTATGCGTGCGTGTACATACTACGTGCGGCGCCTCTACTACGACCGTGTGCGCTCTACTACGACCCGGTATATGCGTACCGTTCGCGACCAGAATGAACAGCGCTATATGCGCTTCGACGGTGGGTCCCGGTCGAGCACTTCCTTGCGTCGGAGATGTTCTTGGTGGGTCCAGCCGATCATGAGGCGAATCATTTTTTCCGGATGCACTTCCGCGCGTGCGAAGATGTAGCCGGTGGGTCCCAGCGATTAGAAGCGAATCTTTTTTTTGCGGGACGAACTTCCTTGCGTGCGAAGATGTAGCTGGTGGGTCCCGGCGGTTAGAAGCGAATCATTTTTGCGGGGCGCTTCCTTGTGTGCGAAGATGTAGCTAGTGGGTCCCGGCGGTCGGCGAATCGTTTTTTTGCCGAGCGCACTTCCTTGCGTGCGAAGATGTAGCTGGTGGGTCCCGGCAGTCGAGAAGCGAATCGTTTTTTTCATGAAATCGGTGGCCCGTCGGTGGGTCCCGTTGTCGGTGGAGGAATAATTATTTTGCGTAATAAAGGCACTTCCTTCTGCGGCCGTGGACCAAGCTGTCGGCCTCTCCGCGTCGATCCACGTCCGATGGAAGCCGTTCCTTGACCACGTTGACCACGCCGCGCCGAAAACACCAGGCGGTGGCAGCGGCGAGCCTAGGAAGGGGCGGCAGGCCGGCTAGGAACTGCTTGACGGTGGATGCCCACGTAGAAATCTGAGGGTTCACTGGTTACGCTGCGGTGTGAGGCTGCCGTCGCCCAGAATAACGAGGGTGTGGGTGAGTAGAGGATGGCCTGGCTAGCGGTGGGAGTAGTAGGGGTGGTGAGGCCTCCGCGCGCCATGACCCGACCATGGGGCGGGAGCACTAAGCACGACCGGCGCTGGTTTGGTAATTTGGAGCAAGAAGACGAGAGGTTGAAGAAGCACTCTGACCGTTGGATGGACATCGTCACGATCCTTGGAGCTAGAATCGTGCATATTGACTAAGTTGACAAAGCCCTCCGTCCCGTCAACTTAGTAGGCCCTAAGTCAACTGCCACTATCTGGGTCCCACTAACGGCGGAGTATTCATTTTTTTATGCGTAATAAGGAGGCACTTCCTTGCGTGCGAAGATATAGCTGGTGGGTCCAGCTGTCGGTGGCGATAACGTTTTTTGCGAAATCTGAGGCCCTTCGGTGGGTCCGTGATGTCGGTGGAGGAATCATTATTTTGCGCGTAATAAGGAGGCATTTCCTTGCGTGCGGCCGTGGACCCAGGTATCGGCCTCTCCGTCTGATCCTCTTTAGATGCATGTCGATTCGTTGACCACGTTGACCAGGCAGCGCCGAGAAGCACCGAGGCGGTGGGCGGCGAGCGAGGCCTAGGAAGGAACGACGGAGGCAGGGAAGACTTCGGCGATTGTTTCCCATGCGGAGAATCTGTTGTACAAGAGGTTTCTTGGTTAAATCTGCCGTCGGAGAATAACAGCGGTGTGGGTGAGTAGAGGATGGCTAGGCCAGCGATGGGAATGCGGTGGGGCGGTGAGGCCTGCGTGGCATGAGCAGACCCGGCTGAGGGGGAGGAGAAAGCAGTCCGCTTGCGCTTGTTTGGCCATTTGGAGCAGGAAGAAGCGAGATTGAAGAAGCACGACGGCCGTTGGATGGCCATCCAACGATCCTTTGCTTGTCGTCAACCTTTTTGGAAAACCTCAAATCTGTGGAAAACAGCATACATCCCATCTGCCATTATTTCTAATAATTTACAGCCCATTTGCTAATTCTTAAGGTTTTTGGAGCCCATATTCTTTTTGTTAGCATTACAGCCCATATTGTGGCACGGTTAAAAATTATCTGAAATTTTGCATATTTGGTCGGTCGAACTGTTTTAATCCGAAATTTAGACTCACATTCAAACTGATTTTAAAATAAATGTATATCAATATAAAATCAACAAATTCTCCCGCATAAAAATTAATGTAATTTAAAATCTCGAAATGAAAAAAAATATTTGAAACTAATTGCGGTTTGATGTGTTTTAAAATGTACAACCCATTTCTCATTACTGATCGGCCATTTTCTCGGCCAGTCGAAACTCCTCGTCTTGAAAGATTTGTAGCCCAACATGCCTGACAAAGCGACTTACTTGGTAAATCACAAAAAAACCGGGTGTAGCCATGGACCCAGCTGTCAGCCTCTCTACGTACTACTCTTCCAATGGAAGTCGTTCCTTGACCACGTTGACCACGTGAGAAGCACCCGCATGGCGGTGGGCGAGCGAGCCTAGGAAGGGGCGGCGACCGAGCCGGGGAAAAGGCAGCGGCGGTGGAAGCCAGCGGAGAGAATCTGAGGTTCACTGGTTCGGCTGCGGTGTGAGGCTGCCCGTCGCCGCGAGGGCTTAACAGCGAGTGGGAATAGTAAAGGCGGAGGCCTCTGCGGCGGCACAACCCGACCATGGGGAGGCGGGGAGCATGAGGCACGACGGCGCTGGTTTGGTAATTTGGAGCAAGAAGACCGAGAGGTTGAAGAAGCACTCTGGCCGTTGGATGGACATCGTCACGGTCACTAGAGCTAGAATCGTTCATATTGACTAAGTTGACAAAGCCCTTCGTCCCGTCAACTTAGTAGGCCCTAAGTCAGCCTCCCACCAAGGTGGGTACCAGCTAGCAGGGGAGTATTCATTTTTGTCGCGTAATAAGGAGGCACTTCCGGTGGGTCGGCTGATGGCGAAGGAATTTTTCACGAAATCGGTGGCCCGTCGGTGGGTCCCAGCGGTCGAGGGCAAACATTTTTTGCAAAATCGGTGGCCCGTCGATGGGTCCCTATTGTCGGTTGGAGGAATCATTATTTTCCGTGTAATAAGGAGGCACTTACTTGCTGCGGCCGTGGACCGTGAGACTCTCACGTATAGTACACTTAGATGGAAGTCGTTCCTTGACCACGTTGACCTCGCTTGGCGTTCCGTTGCATGCATCGTCCATGGGCATGGTGGGTCCCCAATTGTCGACCTCTCACGTATAGTCATCTTCCGATGACTCTCGGTTATTGACCACGTTGACCACACCGTGCGGCGCTGCAGATTTGGAGCGACCGGAGATGGGGAAGGCAGGCGATGGAGTCGCGAGATGGAAGGTGGGAAACTTCTTTGGTTGGTCTTGGCGGCAGCACGGCAGCGTGTGCATACGGAGGCAGGGAGCAAACGAGAGGTTGAAGAAGAGCCGGCTGTTGGATTAACATCCAATGGTCAGCTGCTAGAATCATTTGTTGATTAAGTTGACAAAGCCGTGCGTACCGTCGCTTAGTAGGCCTGATCGATCACCAAATCTGGCGGGTCCCGGTATCAATGGGATGAATAATTTTTTCGCCAAAACAAGGAGGCACTTCCTTCGTGCGAAGATCTGACCAGTGGGTCCCAGCTGCGGTGGAGAAACATTTTTAGCTTAATAAGGAGGAACTTTCCTTGCGTGTGACCATGGACCTCGTGGGTCCCGGCCGTCGAGCTCTCCCATCTTGTCCTCTTCGATGACTCTCGTTTGTTGACCACGCCGCACCAAACACAGCGAGGCGATGGGCGGCAGTGAGGCCCAGACGGAGCGACTTCGGCGATGGGAAAGCAGCGGCGGTGGAGTCATGATTGAGAGGAGGAGAAGGGTTAGAACTGGTTACATTGCGGCATGGGGCTGTAGTGCATGGAGAATAACGGGAGGTGTCGAGGGTGGAGGGATAGCCTGGCGGCGGTGGGGTGCGCTCCAGCGGCGATGCGTGCTAAGTAGAGCCGCTAGCCGCGGAGGCGGACCGAGCGGTCCCAGCGGCGGCTGGAAGAAGAAGGCGAGAGATTGAAGGTGCATGCGGCCGTTGGATATAAATCCAATGGCGGTGGATGACACAATCATTTGTTGACCAAGTTGACAATGCCCTGCGTAGGCTTCGACCTATTGGCCCATATGTCAGCCTGCAAAAATGTGGCATATATTTAACCCATGTTTTCTAGAATGTACGATTCCATTTGCTGGGCTGGGTGAACAAATAATTTCGCGTCAATCAGGCCCATTTATATTTTCTAAGAAATCCCAGCCCATTTGCACTTCCTTGAAATACACATATTAGGTGGGCTCGTTATATATATAATGTTATGTTAGAAGGAGCAATTAATATCAAATAATAAACGGAGAGGCACATTTTATATATATATAGTTAAGAAATTAGCGAGTTATTGCTCAAAATAAAAATAGCGCGTTATTATTAAATTGGTCCTTAAAATCTTACATAAAGCTTTTATGCATAATCACCAGGATTTTCCTTGCCTGTGAGTCAAAAACAACCAGGATTTTCCGTTAAACATTTACTTTTATAAGTTAATAACACGTGGGATGTTTTTATAATGTATATATAAGTCTCTATAAAATATACAATAATAGTAATAATATAAATATATATAATGTGGTTAGAAGGGAAAACATAAATTGGACACAACATTACTTTTATAAGAGACATGCGTTTTATACCCCACAGTAGGCATACTAACAAGTTCACACACAAATACAACAGAAAAGGTAAACATTCATATCAAACTCAGGTTCACAGGACACGTTCATATTCATAGCCAACATTCACTATCAACAACTCAAAAGATTCATATATACACAAGCTCAGCATATCTATGCATCAAAATGATTGATAGATCACACGACAATATTCATACATAATTCACAAAAAGATTCAGATATACACATGTTTAGTATGTTTATGCATCCAAATGATTGAGATCACAGCCAATATGATCCATGGACGAACTTTAATTACCTAGAGTGCAATTTGGTAAATGGTGTTCAATCGGAGGTACTTCTTGCTAAAATTAGTTCTTATGCGAGTAAACTTTCGAGTACATAAGAGGCAACTGAGACAATCTGAACTTTGCTTGTAGGTTTATCCTCAAATAGTGGCCTCGTGCGAGGAGGTTTGAGCAACTTGGCCCATCTTGGTCTGTAGCTGTCAAAATTCTACATTGCAGAGCGAGAAAGGAGGCGGTTGAGAAAATGAACCACCCAAATTTTTGTGCAGTTCAACTGAAATGGAGCATCCTTGGCGTGCGGTGATTAAGTGCGAGATGAATATCTGCGTCAACCAACATGCGGAATCTTTAGACTCCATGCCATATAGTTAAGCTACCATATGTGCCGATAACCAAAAGGCACAAGTTGGGACCAAAGGCTGGACCGCATTTTTACGGGCTATGCACCAAGCAATATTTTGGCATTCACTCTCCTAATACTTGGAGTTTGACAATTGGTTGGCGCTGGTTGATACTCGAATGAATATAGGCACTTCTTGTCAACATCGATGCTTATGCGAGTGAACTTTGGAGTACATAGCAGCAGCATAAGTACCTGTCCATCGATCATTTTGTGCAGTTCTCTGAAATCACCCGATGTAATGATTTGCCTACGAGTTCGGGCTCCAAATTACTCCTTTATGAAATCGGCAAGCAGTAGCACAATACCAAATTACCAATACATATAGCAGGCACAATAATCGGGATAAAGACCGGTACCAACTTTTGTGAGGTAGCATATCAATTACTATTTCCTTTGATTGGAAGCGAGATAAATAGCGGTGATGACAAAGGAAGAAAGCAAGTGGAGATTAGCGGTGATAGGAAAGGATGGAAGCTATCGAGGCAATGAAGCACCCAAAGTTTTGTGCAGTTCCACCAAAATCGAGCATCCTGTTGGCACATATATTGAGAGAGTGAGATTCTTGTAATAGTGGGACTAGTTGATGAAACATACACTAACAAATAGAAGCACCCTCATTATCTTAATGGGTAAAGTTAGCAACATAGTAGTCTTGCTTAAAGAGAGGTATTAGTTTATTTAATCAGTGCCAATTAGCTCAACTCAACACTCAAAGCATTGCCATTTATCATAGGTTGCAAAACTTAAAAGTGCAAAGATAAAGGAGTTTCTCATGGCGGTGTACGATACAAATAGAGATGACAACAAACTAATATGGATGAAGGCCTTAGGCCCGTACCAACTGAGAAAAAAGCTTATTCATGTAGTCCCATAAGAGATGATAAAGCACTCCTGGAATCACACAATAGTATATATTTTGTGCACTTCAAATGTATGGTTGAAATCACTCTTGTTTACGAGTCTTTGAGATTATATCGAAAGATTATCAAGAACTTCAGTGAGTTAAAGCCTTTGGCTGGGATACGATTCATTGTATTGTCTTGTGTAGTTCCACTAAAATGTATGATTGGCACAACATGATCCTGTTTGCACAAGTAGGAACAAGGTGAAACCTTCATTAGCTTAGTGAGAAAGGATAGGAAGACATTAGCATATTACTCAAGCAGTAGCATCAAATTCATGATGGACAATCATAAAACATTGCCTCATTGAACCAATGGCAATAAATTGACATGCAAAACAATAGCACTATTATGTCATGACACTAATAATATTCCTCCTGCTCCACCACATGATTCACCTCCATAGACAAACATTCACACGTACATGATTCAACATAGGGTCCTACTAAAGATTTGTTTAACTCCAACAGGAAAATTAGGCGATAATAAATTAGTGGTACTTAAGTACTCCTAATTAATTAAGTGAGACAGCGAAGTGGAAGGGCTCCCTAGAGGATCATCTCACATGTAAGGTAGTCGTTGCGGAGCCCTTGAATGGCCTCGTTGAGGCCTCAGCTTCAACAAGATCTCCTTAGCATTGTTTATTCTTCTTCTTCTTCCTCTTCATGCTCTGTTTCTCTTTCTCCTCACGAGTTGGTGAAACCAAGTACATGATTGGCCTTCTAATTCAGAATTGGTTTTTGTCGGTGAGGGACAAGTGTACTAGTAAAAATAGCATTATTTTCTCATGGCAATCAAAAAATAGAGATGAACACATGCATTAAATATCATTCTTACCTAAAGGAAGGTTATGGCGCCAATATGGATGATGAGGATTGGAACACAGATCTCCTTTGTGCAGTTCCACCAAAATGAACCAAGCTGTTCCATTCGACATTCAGTTAAACAACACAAAGTCACTTCTTTTAAGAAGAGTTTTGTGCGATGCATAAAAGGTCACAACAGCAACCGGTGAATTGGATATCCTGTTTGCACAAAAAGGCCTGAAGGAAGCAGTCGAGTCTCAAACAATTACAGGCAAAAACATTTGGCTAAACTTGTCGAGTCTCAAACAATTACATGCAAAAGCAGTGGCATGGCTTCATTTTACGAGGACATTATATTAAGAACAACTAAGGCTGCGTTAGGTTCATAGGTTTGGTGCAGGATTTTCGTAGGAACACAATTCCTACGGTATTCTTTCCTTCAACCGTTGAACACGGGAAAGGTGAATAGTGTTTCATAGGAAAGCTGGTGCAGTAGTCTTGATTCCATAGGATTAGAAACATCCACGCTGCTCATTTTTTTGGGCGGAAGCCGAGGCGGCTTCATTGCCATGCGTTAGACAGGTTGCTGTCTGTGTTTGCGGAATAAAAAAATCAACCTATGTGTAGTGCATTGAGGTGAGGACAAGAGTAGTCCTTTGTGCAGCTGAATAAACAAATAGCATCTCATCTTGCCAAGCATGCTACTCTAAAAACAAATCTGTACATTTAGTAGTCCATCCGAACACATTCTCTTGAGAGTTTCCTCGGTTAGCTGTTCCATAGTTTTATACCTACATTCTTTTCCTATTCCTCTATTTTCATCAAGATCTATGTTTTCTGCCCTTTATTCCGGCAGGAGCCTAAATATTTGGTATAAGGGCATGGGGCGGTGGGTGCACCAGCGATACAACACCATGTCGTGGCAGGGGCATAAAGTGGTGATTCATAGTTTGTTGCCCAGAAACAAACATCCAAGAAACATATCTGGGTTGGTCCCATTTTTGTTCCTCTAGCCACCTACTCCTATGTGTGGATAGAAAATCTAGTCTGGTCATACCACTTGTGTACAAGCGTTACCCTATATTTCCCTTTTAGACCAAGAGACCGGTTGGATGACCGGTCTGTACTACTTTCACCCCTTTCCTTCTGTTTGTACCAAGTCCGATGTACATACTAAATTCCCCACCCCACTTTATTTCTTGTTTGAACCAAGTACTCCCTCCGTCAAAGAATTACTTGTCATCAAAATGGATGTGTCTAGAACTAAAATACATATAGATACATCCATTTCAATGACAAATATTTTGAACGGAAGATAGATCGACTCCATGAAGTAGCTTTACCTCTAACAATAGAAGAAAAAAAATAGGTGGTGTTGGACCATCCGATCGAGAGGGGCTGAGAGGTGAAAATGATGCACATGCAGCGGCGTGCAAAGTGGGGAAGTAGAGCTAAGGCGGTTTCTAGCGAAGATATACACGAAGGTCGTCGGGATGTGGATAGGTGGGCGGCGGGGCGGATCCGCCCACAGCAGCAGAGAAGGATCGGAGGACCTCCAGCGCGGCGCTCGGCAAGAGATAGCATGCGGCCGGCGGTGGGTCTCCTCCCTCGCTGTCGACGACGGACTAAGCGCTGCCCTCCTCCCTTCACGGCGGAGGGATACGTCGGATCTGTAACCGGCGGTGAGGATGGAAAGCTAGTGTTTTTGAAGGGAGAAAGGCAGTGTTACTACCCTATCTTGTTTAGATCTGGAGGATGAGAGTATGTGAATAGAGCAACCCTAGCAAGCAAGCGAGGCTCGGCCTATATATAAGTAGTGGGGTAGTTTTCCTTTTCACTCCATCAAAACAATCGTTTAAAATTGTGTACTACTACATGCCAGGCAGCGGTTTTTTTAGTTGTTGATTGTTTTTGAGATAGCTACCGCTTGTTCCAAGTGGTGTTCGGTGTGCCAGTCGCACTTTGTATCGTTCAAGTCTGGTACTACAAGTCCCTCCATTAAATGAACAACCACCCTCTCGTAAAAATTGTGAACAAGCCCACGGCTAAAATTAAGCGGAAGCGTGGGTTGCCCCAACATGCATTATTATTTATATTTTCTACTCCCTCCATTCCTAAATATAAGTCTTTTAATTAGCCACACCTAAGACAAAATTTTTTTATTAGCGATGAACCCCACATGTCATAGACACAAAAATTGTGGCAAGATTCCCTTAGGCAAGCCAAAGTGTGTCTAACAATTTGAGCAACTCAGGTTAGGCAAGTGTGGCAAGTGTGGGAAAAATAATGTGGCAACATAAGACAAACATAGTCACAATCCAAACAGCCCGTAATTTTTGTGACATGCATGAAAATTTGTTAGTTAAATTTATAGTCAAAATTTGGCAAGGTGCATCAAATCAACACATGCAAGTATCAAAAGGAAAGTCACGGCATGCATGCATCGTTGTACTCCCTCCGTTTCCAAATATAAGTCTTTTAGAGATTGCAACAAGTGACTACATCTGAAGCGAGTATGTCTACTCCTACATCAGTAGCCCATTTGAAATGTGTAAAAGACTTTATCGAGTGCAGTGCTTTGATGTGTCGCGTCCTTTCGTACAAGACCGAGAAATTTGATTACTCGACGCCCTCTCCCCGAGGACTGAGCTCGGTGCCTTAGCTTGCACCTGCCTTTGGCTGCATGGCGGAGGGCCAACCACTGTTGGGCCCCTGTCATAAGCATAAATCGAGGAGCGATAAATAAACTTTCGCTACATGCTATCCCTCCCATACGAGGTGGGCGGACATGCAGCGGTGGATTCGATACTATAGAAGTAGGAGTAGCATCATTGTTCGTCTTCTCGAAGAAGCGAAGAGCCAAGCGCAACTAGCGTGGCGATTCTGCGAATGCTCGTGGTGGTGCGGTTCCTTGGAGCGCATATACTAGCAGAGCTCTTGCATGAGACAAAATTGCTACTCCCTCCTTTCCGGTTTATAGTGCTCAATTCAAAATCTCACCAATCAATGTAGATGGTAAGTGGTGGAATCTGATTTGTAGTTTTGCAAAAGCACCTAATTAATGCTCTTGTTTTCCTCAAAATTTATGTTTATCAATGCATTAATTGCAATGCATGCATGCATAAAGTACATGCATTGGCCAATTTTCTCTTAATACTTGCATGCAATGATTTAATGCACCTTGGAATCTGAAAATGTGATGGAAAACAACCAAATTGAGCCTTATAAAATGGAAAACATAAAATTTTGAGATAAGCCCTATAAACGGAAAGGAGGGAGTATTGTTTAACAATTAAACTCCATTATCCATTGGTTGATACTCATTACACATAGGTCCACAGCGCTTAGCACGTTTCCTCCACAGGGTCACCAATGTTTATTTGCTAATTAATAGCATTGCATGCAATGAACTAGCCATTGCAAGTCATTAAAAGCATGCACACCTCTCATCTCTTATTGGTTGATATGTCAAGAAACAAGAAACAAGGTAGAAGTTAATGCAGCGCGCCTAAGTGTTTTGGGACTATTTGGTTTTTGTAAGATGACTTACACACCTAGGCGGAGGGGTAGTATAGACACTGTAAACCGGAAAGGAGTATTTCCCTTTCTAGAGATTTCAACAAGTGACTAGACTACACGGTATGCGTACCCCCTCCCTTCCGGTTTATAGGGCTCAAATCTCAAATCTCATGAACCAAGGCATTTTGCGATTGGAGGAATGTATCTCGTACTTTACAAAACTACCTAATTAAACTCATGCATTAATTACATAGTTCTCTCGTTTTCCTCTCCACCTTGGTCGCGGTGCACAATATTAAGCACTCCTATATGACTAGCCGCTCTATCTACATGCAGGACATTTCAAAGCATCCGAGCCCGCGTGCCATCCACCAAATCACAGAGGTGCTACTGGTCGAGACTCACTGTCACCCGGTGTGGCCGTCATGACCGTCATATCACAAAACCCACATCTTTACCGGCGGTGGTAAGGTGGCCTCCAAGTTGGATTGGGCGAAGCAACCATCATTTCATTGGAGCAGCTCGTTCAAGCCCTTTCTTCCCTTTCTTGAAGAAAACCTCACTCCGGGCTACTCACTTCTACTATTTTTTTACATGCCGATGAAGGAAAGGTGAGCAAATCAGTTATGCTGCTATATTTTCATTCAATAATCTTCTTTTGCGAAGCACCGACCGATTCTCATCCTATTCTTTTCCCGTTTTCATTGCGATTGTGGTTTCCTTTCGATTGCTTTTTGTTTGTCGGTTCATTGATGGATCACGGAGCACTAGGCAAAGAGTTGCGGTGGACAACCTTTGGAACATCGATCTCCGAAGCGAGCACCGACCAGCGAGTTGACCATGTTGGCGGGCCAACCAATGGAGCGAAGAACTCCAAGAAACAAGCAGCGGCCAAGAGTTGAGGGCGTTGGCGGATGAACTCCTCAAAAAAGTTGGAAGAACAGCAAGGGCCCCACCGTGCCGACCCAGGAACTCGATTGCCACCTATGTGAGGCTCAAGACCGAGTTTGAGGAGATAGTCGCCGTTGAAGCGGTATTCCCACAGCAGGTGATGGCCCCATCGAGGATGAGAGATGGCCCCGGAGGATGAGATCCCAGTGAGCTGCACAAGGTAAAAATAATGGCTTATTACCATAGTTGTGGTTTTGATTATTTGCAATGTGCTTGCTAATATGTTAGGGTTGTGCGGTGCGGTGGTTGTCCTTGATGATTACGATGTAAGTGGCCCGTCTGTTGGCATCTCCCGGATCGATTCGATGCCGATGTCCATCTGTGGACATCGCCCCAAATCGATTCGATGTCGCGGTCGATCCTGTGGACATCGCCCAATCGATTCCCATGCCGCTGTCCGTGATGTGGTCATTGCAGAGATCGATGACAAGAAATAGTTGGTGGCGCTAATCCTTGGTAGTTTGCATTACGTGTTTAATTACCAAAGCGATGCGTGTTATCAAACCATCTTAGGGCTAGTGCCTTTGTCTTGTGTGGGCGGATCTTGCTACTTTTGTTTGATAGTGAATCATGCGATGAATCATGCGAACCCTCTCGAGTTATGGAAGCAGATGTATCCTCACCACTTTTGATGTAATATATGGCATGCTTAGATGTAAGTTTGAACTATTTATCATATCAGCGGGGCTTGTTTGATGATTCTTGCACTACAAAAAAAGACACATCAAGTGACATTTTGGGCGAGCAATTTTTTACATCATACATATGACACTTCTATAGCGATAATTGTGACAAACCCGATATCATCATAGATGTGGTGGGCTCCTACTTCTAACAAAAATCATGACGAAAATGGGCTTTTAAGTCTGGGCGGGCGGAGGCGCAGCTGCATGACATTCTTTGGGCCGTCCATGGCGGAAAAACCCGTGGTAGAAGCGGGGAGGAAAATTTTGGGGAGTTGCGATTCTACGGTGGGAGTCGGGGCGAAGCGATGCGGCGTTCTCTCGTGCGTCTGGCGTGTGTGTGCGATCGTTGGCTCTAGCGAACCCGGCGGCGCGTTGGGCTCGCCCGAACCCGGCGATTGCCGCTGCGGGCTCGCATTCACGAACCCGGCGATCGATCGATAGCTGTTATCTGAACCCGATGGAGCAATTCGCCGCTCTGCTGCTAAGCTGAAGCCGATTGATCTGCCTGCAGGATGAGCAGTGGCGTTGCGGGAGATTGGATGAGCGATGGCGGTGGCGTTGCCTCTGGATGAAACGGACCCCATGGTGTGGAGGGCTGGATGAGCGATGAAGCGGTGGAGGGTGGCCGTGGAGGGTGGTTGAACAGGACCCCATGGTGTGGAGGGCTGGATGAGCAGTAGATGGTGGAGGGTGGTTGAGCGAGGGCGGTGGAGTAGGCGTGGTGGAGGCTGGATGAAATGGAGCCCGTGGAGGTGGAGGAGGTCGACGGTGGAGATGAGCAGTATCTCGTGGAGTCCGTTTTGCGATGCGCCACACCCTCCGATGAATAGGACCCCGTTTGACCGTGGCGCTCCAACACAAGTCCGTTTACGTCCGTTTTGCGATGCGCCACACCCTCCGATCAACGGGACCCCGTTTCGGCCGTAGGAGAGTCTGTTTCCTCCGTTTTGCGGTATGCCACCCCTCCCGATCAACGGGACCCCGTTTGGCCGTAGGAGGTTCGTTTCCTCCATTTTGCGATGCGCCACACCCCTCCGATCAGCGGGACCCGTTCCAAACGTAGGAGGTCCGTTTCCTCTGTTGTGCGGTATGCCAGGCCTCGTTTCCATCGCCTGTTCTGTCCAAGCCCTCCCGATGAACACGACCACGCATTCCGTTCCGACCCAGCCAGTTGGCTCCCCATGAACATGACAACGATGTTGTTTCTTCGTTCCGACCCAGCCATGTGCGTGTCTTGTGGTAGGCGTTCGAGACCCGCCCGTATGTACACATACGTGGTCGTATTTTCTTTCTAGCTCCACGGCGGCTGTATATGCGTGTACATGCTACGTGCAGCGCCTCTACTACGACGCGTCGCGGCGCCTCTACAACGACCGGTATGTGCGTACATGTTCGCGACCAGAATGAAAATGCTATATGCGCTTGAGCAGGTGGGTCCCGTATACGGCACTTCCTTACTGCGAAGATGTAGCTGGTGGGTCCCAGCGGTCGAGGGTCGAATATTTTTACGGATGCACTTCCTTGCGTGTGAAGATGTAGCTGGTGGGTCCCGGCGATCGGGCGAATCGTTTTGTTTTTTTTTGTCGCACTTCCTTGCGTGCGAAGGTGTAACTAGTGGGTCCCGCTGATCGGGGGGAAACATTTTTTAGTGAAATCGGTGGCCCGTCCGGTGGGTCCCGCTGTCGGTGGAGGAATAATTATTTTGCGCGTAATAAGGAGGCACTTCCTTGCGGCGGCCATGGACCCGGCTGTCGGCGTCTCCGCCTTTGTACTCTTAGATGGAAGTCGGTCGTTGACCACATTGACCACGCCGGCGCCGAGAGCACCGCAGCGGTGGGCGATGCGAGCCTAGGAAGGGGCGACGGATCGAGGAAGACTCGGCAGTTGTTTCCCAGCGGAGGAATCTGTTGTCTGAGGTTCTTGGTTAAATGCTGCGTCGCGAGAATAACGGCAGGTGTGGGTGAGTAGAGGATGGCTAAGCCAGCGATCTGGTCTGATGGGCGATGAGGCCTGCTGCGGCCACATCCGGCCATGGGGAGGAGGGGCGAGCAGTCCCTTGGCGCTTGTTTGGCGGGCTGGAGCGGGAAAAGCGAAGATTGAAGAAGCACGGCGGCCGTTGGATGGCCATCCAACGATCCTTTGCTTATCGTCAACCTTTTTAGGAAAGCCTCAAATCGCCGAAAACAGACATACAGCCCATCTGCCATTATTTCTAATAATTTACAACCCATTTGCTAATTCTTAAGGTTTTTGGAGCCCATATTATTTTTGTTAGCATTACAGCCCATATTGTAGCCACGGTTAAAATATTATCTGAAATTTTGCATATTTGGTGCGGTCCGAACTGTTTTTAATCCGAAATTTACGACTCACATTTAAACTGATTTTAAAAATAAATGTATATCAATATAAAATCCAACAAATTCTCCATGCATAAAATTAATGTAATTTGAAATCTCGAAATGAAAAAAAATATATGAAACTAATTGCTGGTTTGATGTGTTTTAAAATGTACAGCCATTTCTCATTCTTGATGGGCCATTTTCTCGGCCCAATAGAATAAGCTCTCCTTGTCTTGAAGATTTGCTTCCCAGAGGCACGACAAGCGACTTACTTGGCAAATCACAAAAAACTGGGCTGTGGCGATGGGCCCGGTATCGACCTCTCCACGTCTGATACTCTTGATGGAAGTCGATTCGTTGACCACATTGACCACCTTGCGCCGAGAGCACCAAAGCGGTGGGCAGCGGCGAGGAAGGGGCAGCGGAGGCAGGGAAAACAGCAGTGGATTCCCAGCGGAGAGAATCTGAGAGTTCACTGGTTGAGCTGCGGTGTGAGGCTGCCGTCGCCTTGAGAACTGGCTAGCGGTGGGAGTAGTAAGGCGATGAGGCCTCAGCAGAAGCACAACCGGCCCTTTGGAGGCGAGGCAGGCGGTCTCCCGGCGCTGGTTTGGCGCTGGTGCAAGAAGAGCAGCGATTGAAGAAGCAGCAGGACCGTTCGATTCAAATCCAGCAGTTACTACTGCTAAATTGTTTGTTGACTAAGTTGACAAGCCTGCGTCAGCGTCAGCGTAGTAGGCCTGGTCGGCGTCCCAACGGTGCGCCCGGATGTCGATGGGAGAATCATTTTTTTGCGTAATAAGGAGGCGATTGATTGCGTGCGGCGAGGCCAGCGGAGGAGTAGGGTGGGCAGGGGAAGCTGCAGCGGCATCACGGCGAGCCACAAGAGGAGGAAGCGAGCAGTCCCGCGGCGCTAGTTTAAGCGGTGGAGCAGGAATATCGAGATTGAAGAAGCCGCGTCGGCGATTGGATGGACATCCAACGATCCTTGCTACTAGAATCGTGTGTTCACTCACAAAGCCTTGCGTAAACAAGTCAGCCATTTGCTATTATTTTTATAATTTTACTTATTTTCTAATTCATATGGAATTTATTGCAGCCCGTTTTCCATTTTAGAATTGCTGGCCATTTACGGTCGATGCAGTGTAAAAAATTAACTAAATATGTGGGAAATTTTGAAAATTAGCAAATTTTTCTTTGAGAACGAAATATTCTTAATCCAAAATTAATAGCCATAATTTAAAAATTAATTAGTACTATGTCATGTAAAATCCAATGAAATCATTATAAGATATCGTTGAAGAACAAAAACAAAAAGAACTAATATCCCATTTGCTATAATTTTTTGGAATTTTCAACCCCTTTTGATATTACTTTTATGAGACATTGACCATACTCTTTGGCGGGGCCGGAATGCAACCCTCCTCGTCTTGAAAGATTTGCAGCCCGATGGTCGGAGAAAACAAATAGGCCTAGCTTGGGTATTCTTCAAAAAAGAAATCTTGGGCTACCTATTTTCCCAAAGAAGCTGGTGCATGAGCATTTAGCTTTATTTATGTATTTACTTATTTATGTTTAGGGACCATGAGCATGTACACAGGCAGTTCATGTGAGAGCCTCCCTTCCGATTAATTATGGGCTTCTCTATTGGGCCTTCATCGGTGGTGCATCTTATCAACAAGTGGAAAATGTGTTCCGTCACGAAAAATAGTATGAACTACGTGCAGATGCAGGGCACTAAAGGATCGAACTGTGAAACGACTTCCAAAACATTGTTTTTGTCATTCTAATAACACATTTATTCAACCAACAGACGAAATATACTACTGATTGTACATTCAAAACAGCAGTAGCAGCAACCAGGGCTGGGGGTGCAATAGAAGCAGTAAACAGGCGGAAAGAGTGAAGCGCTCTCTCTTCCAAACCAAACATCAACCATCATTACAAAAGGGCTGCAAAAAGAACAAGTGTGTGCATCAAACTAAATAAAGATCCTACTACACCAAGTATGCGCATCTAACTAAGCGGCTCGAGTTAGGCGTTACTATTTATTAAGCTGTGGAGATTGGGTGGCGGCTTGAACGGATGGGTGCTGACGGAAACTCGGCCAGCAGGTCGAAGTCGATAGTTGCGACCCTCTCTCCTACTTTGGGCTGCGAGGCGTGGAGGCACATATCGAGGGTATGGTGCATGCGAGGCGCATAATGCAGCTGTGTACACAGTTTTTCTGATAAACGAAACGGCGCTGCCATCATGATCCTCGCCGCCGGTTATCTCCTAGTTAATCGGATAATTCAGTCCGACAAACACAGGCGTGCACCAGGCTGCTTACCAGCCTCGGTCAAAAATTCCTGAAGGCCCAAAGAAGCTGGGATCCTTCTCAAAGACCTTGCGATGGCAGGATTGTATTCTGCGAAACAACACGTCCGGTATGTGCGAACGATCATCAATCTTTCGACATTGTCTGATCGAGCTAGGAACCACCTACAACTGCCATGCCGCTTTTCTTTGAAAGGTTCTGGGATTAGGAAGGGTAGGGACACCAGGCGGCCTACAACATCATATCAAGTTGGAGTCAAATAAAAAAGGGCTCTTGATTTAGTCAATCTTAAGAACAACATGTTATGAGCATGAATATTTTTTCCTGTAAATGTAGATAGTAATATAAAGAAAGCCATCATGATATCATAGGAAAGTAACATCTTCTTTGTAACAGCCATTTGTAGCGATATTTGGAGTAGGCCAACAATACGTCCAGCCATAGAAGGATTCGACAACGTAAATGAAGCCCTTGTGTTCAATGGCATCAGAGAACAATGGAGGATGTATGATCCTGCGATGGACGTGCAGATTTATCCACTTACCACAGTGACACATCGGATAGGCAAGACAACGGTTGAAGAATGCAATTAGCACGAAGTCTTTATAATTCGCGAGATCTTGTGGGCACTTGGCAGATTACAACCTTGAGCAAATCAAACTTGGTATCATGTTGCAGCGTAAGATTCCAAGTATTACGAGCAGCGATTGCCAAGCGGTGTTAATCAAGGAAGGGGATCAATGGCGGTGTACACCTCCACGAGCATCCATTTATCGCGACCGTCGGCGAGCACCATCAAGGCGTGTTCGTGCCGACCGGTACATACCATTAATGTAGCTGAGGCTGAAGGGATCGGATCGCGGTGAAGGGGTTGATGCTCACCACCCTATGATCGTTATGTTGCGTAACACGCCGTTTACGAAGATCGGTGGCATCGGCAAACAAGGAGCTGGCTTAAAAGCTCGGCTGAGGGCTTTGATGGCGGTACAGCCCAGAAGCGAGCGCGGCGGCGGCATAGTCTTGAGATTATCCACAGCGAAACAATGAGCTTGATTACCTCTGTGGGGCGAATTCCAGCCACCCTTCGGCGGATGCTGCTCGGTTCTGCTATTGTTTGTGCTTGGGTTTTGGACGAGGGGGCGTATGGCGGGGATGGAAGCTTGGGCGAGATTATGTGCGGACAAAGATGGAGAAGCGAATATGTGTTGCGGGAAGTGGGCGGTGATGATGACTACAACCGCCGCTTGACATCTGAGACACACATACCCGGCAGCGTAGGGTCATATTGATGCGGACAACTTGCTTGAGTGATCCACGATCTTGGTACTCCCTCGGTACCTACTACGATTACTATGCCTAGCTTGCTAGAGTAGAGTAGTAAGTAGGACTCTGCTCTACTACTAGCACCGAAGGAGTAGTAGTATACTCTAATCTAAAATAGTTACAAACTTCAATGCCCGGCGTGGAGCGACTACGAACCGTGCTCAAAGACCGTGTCTACGTGGTGTTTGGACTTATATGCAAAAAAATTAGCAAGATGCCCGTGCATTGCAGCACACCATCATCACCAACTCGGTTTTCTCTCTCCTACTCCTATAAAAGACTCAGTTGGTGATGATGGAAGCGAAGGCGTGTTCAGCCCGAGGCGTGCAGTGCCAGACGGGGGCATCACTATTCGATTTGTTATAAAAACAAAAGAATAGTAGTAGAGATAGAGACATAAGGAGGAGCACGAGGTTGTGGGAGATAAGGATGAGCGAGGCAAGGCCTTATCTATAAATGTGGAGAGAGGTGCGGGTATCTTTTGTAAAATTGTCATAGTTGGCTTTCTATCCGTCAGATATAGATCGGACGGTCTATATTACAAGATGGCAGGCATACCATCATCACCAACTCGGTTTTCTATAAGAGTGGATATATCTGAGATATAGATAGATAGAGACTAGGGAGTACTAGTAAGGACACCATCTACCGCCGTGTGCTACTCCTGCGCTCCATTAATGACCATAGCGTCTCTCTGACCTCTCCCTCCTGGGCTCCATTAGTGAACCTTTGTTGAAATCTGGGGCGCACTCTCGACTAGCAGCAGCGACTTCACCGGCGGCGACTTCTTCCCGACCTCGGCAACCTCTTCCTCAACGACATGGGCGACAACCTCGCGCATGCGGTGCTGCTCCTGTTGCCCGTCGTGTTCTGTCCTTCTGTTCTAAATCGTGGTAGAATTCATGATTCTACTCTGTATCCTACTACTATGCTAGTCCATATGATTAGTTTCATCTCTGTTATAGCCGTCATGATTTATTTTGTGCTTATTCGGATTAAATCTAGTAGTAACTTGCTCAAATATTCAGCTGGCATAGCGTCCCTACAGCCACTCCCGTTTCATGGGCGGCACTGGTCGATGCCTCCAAGGCCCTTCGTCCCTTGCTATGAGTGCCCGATGCCGTTTGTGGCTCGCCCGGCGGACATGGTGCATCACCTCACGGATCGTGCAGCGGTCACTGCTGGCCCTTGGCGGAGAACATCAAGTGCGAGACATGCTACCGGTTCACCATGCGAATCATTGGAGGATTACCGCCTCACTGCTAGTCTCGGAGGAGGGCGGCGTCTTCCTCTTGATCATGGGCACCGGCGAGGCCAGCGAGCCGCCTCCGTCTGTAATGTGCGTCGGGGTGGCGCGCTTGATCTTGACAACGACCGAGGCAGATGTGCGGGTGCGTGGTCGGTGTTACTACCC